>CAEFZY010049736.1:0-28448 GCA_903066815.1 Brachyrhaphis roseni
AGATAGATAGATAGATAGATAGATAGATAGATAGATAGATAGATAGATAGATAGATAGATAGATAGATAGATAGATAATATATTAGGAACTAATGCTAACTAATGACTAAGAATTACTGAAACCTTGTGTATTGGATTATTGGACAGTCCCTCAAAACAAACAAAACAATAAGAATCTCTTACTTGCACCATTTTGTTTTGCATATTCAGTTTGCCAAAAATCCCATGAAATTCCCTGAGGAAAACACTGTGATTAACTGAATGGGGGAAAGTGGAAAAGAGGAAGGAAAAATTAAAGTGGCCGATGAAGAAGGAAATTCCCCTACAGTGAAAGTACTTAAGATTCTTAACGGACAATAGATCTGGTTACAACCTCTGTTTGTTTTGCTTTCTAAAGCTGGTCAATGATCTCCAGCATTTAATTGTGTTGTTAGCTTACAGCGCAGTGACAATGTGTGAAAATCTGAATTCTGCTATTTTTGGATTAAATCTATTACCCTGCCAGTACATGGAATTTTTTATTATTATTTATGACAGCCAATGCAGTTTTATCATGCTGTCAGACCAATCCCAAATTTAGGACAGTGCTTAGTAATTGGCTTATGTGGCTTACAGCTGCAGACAAAGGTTATTTTTGACCAATGGGTTGATGAACACTTGTATTTCATTTGAAGAAATACAAATTTGGAAATGGCTACCCAAGGATAAAACATAACTAGTTAATATCAGGTTTACTTAGCTCCTAGTGTTGCTCTAAACAAAGCAAAAAGGTATACTTTGGGGAATATTTACTTGAAACTACTATTCAAATTGGATTATTCTAAATATTTGTTAAATCCACATTAATGTTTTACAATTGCTGATGCTGTGAAACAACTTTACTCAGTCGTTGCAGCATCACACCATTGAATCCCATGCTGTGGTGACTGAGCTGAATAATATGTACCAATGCCATATTAAAAACTAATTTACTTAACCCATAAAATTAATTAGTTTTAGTAAACTGATCTTGTTGGCAGTCAATTTTAAAAACGCGTTGTAATTTAAACAATTTAAGCGCCTTTTAGCAGTTTTAGCGTAAATAATTTCTTAGAAATACTGATTAAAATGTAGATGAAACGTGCAAATGGTATACTGGGTCAATTTAGTCTATTCACGTATTTGAGTTGTTGTGGGATTTTCCAATTTGGCTGTTAAATACCTTCTCTTTTTTTTTCCAATACCAAGTAAATTTCCATGCAAAGTTCAAATCAATAACGTAATGGACGTGTGTGTTTTGTTTCCAGGGTTGTTTCGTAAAGCGTCATTCATGTCTCTGGCGGAAGTAGTGGGCGGAGTAAATAAATGCACAACCGGCTTGGGGGAAGCGGTGAACGCACCGAGGTTCTCCTTCCGCCGTCTGGATGTGCAGAGAGCCGTCACATATCGCTGGGAGGGTAAGCGTTTGTGATAACGAAAATAGCCTATGTTACCGGTATGTTTTCGCGTCGCTTTATAAATAGGAGGAATGTTGATACGGAGGTGTTTTCGCGGTGGTTAGCTGTGGCGTACAGCGGGTGTTTTAGCTGAATTAGTTCCCCGTGTGAGCTGTTCTTTGTGTCCTCCATTGCTGCGGTGACTGACAGGCGGAGGAGGAAAAAAAAAGGCAGCAGCTTCAACAACTTCAAGTTCGCCGGTTAAACCCTCCGAATAACTGGCGCTGGATGTTGTCCTGTACTCCGAAATGAAATGTTATACGTATTTTAAATTTTTAAAACGGTCTGCGACGCTTTTAGTGAGGCGTGAGAAGACTAACCGGCTCGGTTCACTGGGAGCTAACAAAAGCCGTCTGACCTCACCGACACGACGCTAACTGACGCGCTCTGATACGGCTTTCTCTCCGGAACTAGTTTTTTTTAAAAAAAAAAACTCGAACGCCATACTTACAATTTTCTTCTTTCATTTTTCTATCGACAGTAGTTGTTTAGTCAGAATATAAATAGAATAAATTAGACGAAGGTTGTCTTATCAGGTCAGAAAATCTGGTTTCACTCTGAGTGCATTTTTATTTACGGGAAAAATCTGGTAAAACCCCTCATGTTTTTTTGTTTTTTTTTTATCTTTTAAAGAGCTTCAGTCATGTGATCTTGATGACGGGAAGGCTAACTTTATGGCAGCTGACAGGAAACGATAATGGAAATGATTAGTCCAGCAAATATCCTCTGCAGCACTGTTATTATTATTATTATTATTATTGATAGAAATGGATTCAATTATAAAACCCAATTGAATCCATTGGAAATTGGGAATAACCCTTTACTCAAAATTTTGCCTGACAGTGTACATCACCTTTTTTATTTTTATGTCTATCTCTACCTTTTTTAGATCTATGCATTTATAGATTTAAAACAGTCAAAGATGTTAGTTGGGATGCATTTAATGAATAGGTAAAAATCTAATTTTTTAATTTTAAACTTTTAAAGTTGTTTTTTTTTCTTGGATCAGGTGGGCTTCATTTGAGTGTAGGTACACAAGAAAGTGGGTAATAAAAGACATGAGGCAAAGGTCATCAAGCCGGGACTCGAACCTGTGGTGTCTGCATTTAGGACTAAGGCCTCCATACTTTGGGTTGTGCTTTAACCCTGCACTACCACAGGACACACCATTTCCTAATTTGACCAATCCATTTTGATTGGTTCTTCCCAGTTTTGTTGCTCTTATAAAGCAAACGGATATCCTCAAGTTCAGACAATCTGAGTGGTTTTACTTACTTTATTCTCACTCTTCACATGTTTTTCTTCCTCTTTAGAAAATGTCCTGTGGGCTGTGGAAAGAGACCGTGGCTGTCGCAGAGGATTACATCCGCCTGCGCTGCTCAAGCCCACACCCAGCCCCTCCACCTCCCAGCGAGCCGGCCGCCGCCATGAGGCGCCTGGCCCAGGACGTGGAGGCCCAGCACCAGGCTCGCTTTCACTCCCTGGCCCAGGGCTTCCTGAAGCACTGCGGGGCGGACCTCTGCTCCAACCTCAGAAAGGTGATGGATGAGATGGTGGGCGATGGACACTTTAACTGGGGCAGGGTGGTGTCCCTCTTCGCCTTCGCCGGCGTGCTGGCCAGACAGCTGCGGGAACAGACGAGCAAGAACCCGGGGCCGGACTCCGGGAAGCAGCAGGAACTGCAACGAGAGCCCGTAAGCTGTCGGGCGCTGGCGGAGACCATTGCTGATTACCTGGAGAAGCACAAAAAAGACTGGCTACAGGAAAACAATGGATGGGTAGGTTGTGTGTGTGTGGAAGAGTGTATGATTATTTGATGTAAAGATTTTAGATAAGAGGGATTTTCTTATTTTTGTCTATCTAAAAATAAGAGCCAACCTCATTTGGAAACCATCTGGCTTGACATGATTTTGTTTTTCCTGCTGGAGTTTAACTCAAGATTTTACTTCTTGATTAAACTACCGTTATTAACGTTGCAAAAAAACACAAAATCTTACCAATTATTTCAGGTCTACTTTCTAGTGAAAATATCTTAGAACACTTGAAATAAGACCAAACTAAATTACAATAGGATATTGTGTTAAGTCAATGTCTTGATGAAAAAGGACCAGTTATAAATGAAACTGTGCTAGTTCTGCCAGTGGAACTAGCGCTTTTCATCAATATTGAGGAATTATTAAACTTACAATATACTGGGAAGTTATTTACAAGTTAGTTTTGTTTTATTTCAATTGTACTAAATTTCTGCTCTAGAATCGACCAAAAACACTGAAGCTCTTGTGTTTTTGTTGTGAGGCCAATAAATGGATTGAACTAAACATATCCTTAGGATTTTATGCTGCAATAAAAATCTTTTAGTGAACACAACTGGAATAGAAGATGTTTTGGTTCCTGGGAATAAAGAGCAAATTCCAGTTTGAATTTGTAAAAATGAATTCCTCTCAAAGATGCCCCCACTATGAAGTCCTGAACGCTTATGGAAACTACGTACAATACAAGCTGAATGGCTCCTTTTATGAATGGACTTGGGTAACGCATTCGCACGCACACGCCCACACACACATTCACACACACCCGTACCCCTCCTCTCTGGAGCAAAGCTGGCAGCTGGTTCCAACAGACACGTAACCAGCTCAGCCAGATGGACTTTGTGGTAACAGCAAAAGCTGCACTGAATGCCAGTCCGGCTCCACATTGAAGAGCAACGTTGTATGACCAGACAAACACGCAGCTGTAGATCGGAGGGGGAAAACACCTGGAAGTGACAGCAGGTGCTTTCATATCGTGTTGCCTCAGTTTCGCTGTGACTAACACTGTGTGTGTTTTGAAACCTAATTTGGGCTCAGTTTGTTTTTAATGTTCAGGATTGAGCAGCTGCTCTTGCTTTCAAGCCTTTTTATTGTTTTCTTGCTTGTAAACAGAAGATTTTATACTTTTTTTTTTTCCTCCTTCTTCTTCTTCTTTCAGGAAGGGTTTTGTAGCTATGCCCGCAACGCCAGAGCAGTAAGTCAGGACTCCTCCATGAAGACGGCGCTGGTTGCTGTCGCCGGAGTCGGCATCGCTGGACTCACCTTCCTCCTGGTGCGCTAGCTGGGCCGTCCGGCGTCCATTAGAAGTTCTCAGCTTGTTTGAAAATTAAGGAAATATTAGAATTGTAACGTCAATGCTGCAACACAAAGTGAACCTGTAGTGAATTCAGGGTTGTGATCTCATGTCATCGAACCGTCCGCACAAACTCGTGACTCTACAAGCATCGATACTGACACTCTCCTCTCACTTGTTCCTGAAGATTGTAAACCAATTAGAATGCCTTTTTAAAATGTCGAGTGACTGACATAAGTTTGCATATCTTTGGTTAATAACTGAAGCACAAACATTTTCTTTTCCATCTGTGCAGCTAAAGTACTTTTCAATTTTTCAGTCCTGGGTTTAGATTTCAAAATGATCTGCCTTTTTGTAAGATCTTACTTTAGTTGTGTTTGTGATAAATACATTATAGTTTATAATGTGTAAATTAATATATTTATATAAAAAAATGAAACCTAAAGCAGTGGCCCTCTGCAGATTGATCCATACCTGATTCTGTTTTTGCTTTTCATTTAAATTTCTTCTTTAGTTTTTTTTGAACTGATCCTACAAGGTGAGCAGAGCTGCAAAATGAAAACGACCTCACAGTGGTGCTATGACTTAGTGAAATATTTCATATTCATCTACCAAACCAGCGACCAATTGGGCACATTTTTATTAATCGCATCTTACATTCCCCCGCCAAAAAATATAAAACAAAAAACAAATGTAAACATATTTTCTAATATTTATTTGACTTTTTTTTTTTTAATAAAACAAATTGTGAAATTTGATTCTCTGGCTTGTGTGTGATGTTTTCTTGTAAAAGCTGGCGTCTTGTTTTTATTCCCCTTCACATGCAGACACTTTAACATTAATAAGACATGTTGTTCTGTCGTCTCATCCCAGCAGCTCAGGGCTCCGCTTACAGTAAAGAGATGTGATCATAAAACATCCATCTGAGGCTAATTGAATCAATAGTGACATCTACATGAAACCACAAATAACCAAATTAGCTTTGAAAGTTGCATTTAAGCTCACATGTAAAATTTCTGGATACACAGAGTAACAACTGAATGAAAAACACCCATAGTTCTTGTTAGCTTTATATTGAAAGAAATTGATTTGGACTATTTGTTTTGCGTGACGTTTTCTTGAGTAAAAATAAGTTGAAGTATCTCTACTCTTGCTTGAGTGCAGTTTTTGGGTGCTTACTCACCTCTGCTTATTGGTACAAAACGTGAACTTATGGCTTGTAAATTCAGCTTCAGAGCAAAAAATTTAATCCTCATTAAAAAGTCTCATATTTATGCACCTAAAATAAAGGCTTTGAAACATCTAAAGGCAAAGTATTTAAGTTTTGTTGTGGCTATGTTGGTTTTTTCTAGCTCGGGTTACGGCTGTCGAGAGCCATGTGCTGCGTGACAAGTACAAAGACTACAGAAATGTCAAAGTTGTTTCTCCTGAGGAAAAATGCCTTGAACTTTATTCATAATGGTCTTAAAAATGTCAAATGTGAGTTGGTGAAATCTACAGAAACCTGGTATAGAAGGGGACACTTTGTACATTTCTGCCACTGTGCACCAGCGCTGGGTACCACAATCTGTTTAGCTGCAAAAAATGACCTAAACAGGACAAACAGTCCTAACCTCTTTTAAAACAAAATGAAGAATGAAACTCAAAAAGTTCCCCTTTGAAATGGTGGCTCGTATACTGCAGATTTATCCATCCAGATTCACTTTTGTAAGGCGAACATCTTAATTGCCTCTGCACTGATGTGATTGGAGAAAGCTTCATTTATCTATGGCCAGTCTTTGCCACAGGGGGGCCATAAATCAAAGGCTAATTTGTTTGTCCTTCCCTGTTTACACATATATTTAAATGCAAAGACAACTGACAAAAATAGGAAGTAACTTACCAGCACACAAACCAACTTAGCTTAAGATGAGTTATCTATTTTCAGGAAATAGAGCTGAGAAATGTAAAGCAGCTACGAATGAACGAGAAAGAAAATATACCAGGTTATATTTTGATCAGCTTTCAACTTTTATCAGCACACCCAGATTTGAAGCGCTGGCCTCTCATACTTCCTCCTGTTTAAACTTCCTGCTGGTTATACAGCTGGTAAAGCTGGTGTAGTTCACAAAAGTCAACTAAACCTGGTCAAACTAAAGTTGGCAACACTATTCAGCATTGTAGTTGAAATAACCATCTGAAAAATGTGGTATATTTTTTTGTACTCTGTTAAATTGAATATAATTTTTCTTACAGTCCAAAAGTGCAAGAAAAACATCAAGATGTTGAAGTTGTAACTGAAGGCCCAAACCGACCATCTAAAAATTTTAACTCCAATTCTCTAAGTGAATCCGAAGCAGTCCAAAAGTAATTTTACCTTCATATACGTACGTCTCAGAAAAACAGCTGTAGCGTAATAGAAGAAACAATTCCATCAGGATTGTTTTTTTATTATTGTTATTTATATGAAATAGGCGGGTTCTTTAATCTGTAGAGACGGTAACAGTCTTCAATCCTTAAAGTGATGATGAATGAGGCAATTTTGGAAATCTAGAAAAAAACTAATTATGGAGCTAGATTCAGTTTTCAGACAAAAAAAAAAAAAAAGAATTTGATCAAATAAAATATTTAACCAGCTAAAGCTCATTCATTCTCAATTCCTTTTTAATTAATTTCACAGTGTGATTATTAATGTTATTCATTCTTGTACAGTTTAAAATACTGTTTTAAGTGCATTCATCAAAAAAGCAGGCATACAACATGAAAATATGTATTTTTATAATCACAGTGACACTTCCATTGTAAAGAATTTGAGACTAATAAAAATGAACAAGCTTATTTAATTAGACTGATAACATTAACGAGGTCATTAAGTAGCTAATCAAGGCTGCAGTTAATGATCAACAACTTTATGAGGCCTACCACTTTACCACATACTATTATTACACATGGACAGTGTGTAAACATTAACTGTATGCTAACCGTTTTTCTTTCATTACATATCTTCTTTTGTTTTTTTACTTCAGAAATAAAAGCAAAGTCATAAAACATACCAACGCAAATGGATGAATCAACCTCGACCCAGAAGAAATATAACTCTGTTCCATGAAGTTTAATTTAATGACGCTGTTCAGATATAGAGTATTTGATGCAAAAGCTTTAGGTTTCTGTACTGACAGAATCTAGTACATTTAAAAACAACAATGTCATAGATAAGAATTACATTATATGACCAGAAAGCTTATATGAACATAAGCTATGAATTTGGATAACCTGTGAGAAAAAATAGAAATAATAATCAGCAAAACACCTTTCCCCCCCAGTAGTACAAAAGTGAAAAGAAAAAAAAACAACTGTATAATTTCTGTAGCTGGTTTAGTGAAACTATTGCATGCACAGTCGGAAGTGGGAAGAGCCTTTGAGTCGGATAAAATATGTTTGAAAGAAACTTTCAGAGGTGAGTAAGTGCGTCTGCCATACATGTAGGGCTATACATACAGCTCTGGAAAAAACTAAGAGAGCACTAAAAGTGATCAGTTGATCTTACTGGTCTTACTTTTTATAGGAATGTGTTTGAGTAAAGTAAACATTGTTCTTTTATTCTATGAACTGCTCACAACGTGTCTCCGAAACTGCAAGCAAAAAATTTATATTTATTTGCAGAAAATGAGAAACGGTCAAAATAACCAAAAAGATACAGCACTTTCAGATCTCAAATAATGCAAAGAAAACAAGTTTATATTCATTTAGAAACAACATCAATGAGTTCAGAAATCAATATTTGGTGGAATAACCGTGAGGTTTTCAGTGGGGCTCTGTGTTGTGGACTCTTATTTATTTTTTCCAGAGCTGTATGTTTGTGACACATGACTTCATGCATGTCTGGAGCTCAGAATGAGGGCAACCCGAGGTGAAACCACTGCTGGGGCCTGCAGCACTGAAACAGATCGTTTCCTTTCATACACGATCCAGTTTCACTTCTTGCTCTCTCTGAAGCATTTCTCCATTCTGTCAAACCTTTCACTAAAGCTGGCTGTGATGTGGCTTCCTGTTTCCTGTTTGTTGTGTTTCGGTAAGCAAGTGAACCTGTAGCATTGTATGACGGATTGCATTGATACAAAGTATATGATTCATTAAGCAGTGCTGAGATCATGTAGGACGACCTCCGTCAGATATGAAGAAGGTACTGAATTAAAGCGATGGATGCCGTCTGATGTTTAAACTCATGAAGTTTTCTTCATTTTTAATTTTCTTTATGGAGAAAAGTCTTATTTTTATAGCCACTTTCTCGGGTATACCTGTTCAATCGCTTGCTAACATAAAGCCGAAGTCAACCCAATTACCTCAATTCAGTTCAAAAATATTTTATTTAACCCAAACGGAAAATAAAATGTCGTCACAGATGGTGACGCTGCGGTAGCAGTCAGTCTTGCAACGAGTCTGAAGAAGCCTCTGACTGAAGACCGTTGCCGTATGACAGTCTTGTGATTGCCATGACGTGCTAAAAATCTGATATAAGCAGAAGACATTATATTCCACATAACATGTCCTAGACAATAACAACAGCAGTTGGCAAGAACTGCTAATCCACCTCATTTGTTTTTGCCGCTCATCTAGCAGAGAGACGCAAAGAGGGAGGCGGGGGACTTTTCTGGTTCTGCTTTGGTTTCTCTTTCAACTGCTCCGGAGTTTGAGATTGTGGTTCAGATACTATTTGACCTTTTTGAAAAGACAAACGCGTAACTCGATGCGTCTGGCTATCTAGACTTGATAAGGACGACGCAATTAAGTTGTAACTTAAATTTGAATTGACTTTGAACACGCTGTCTGGAGCTAAACTTCTGTGGTGCTGATTCAAAGAAGCGTTTGACTCTTTCAGTGAAAAAGAGAAAGAGCGGTTCTCAAGGCAACAAAGGTGGTACTAGCAATGTCCCTACTGAAGTACCTGGTGAGTGTACAAAGGTTGCAGCTAGGAGTTTCTATTTTAATCGCTGGTTTTCAGATGTTATCTGATGCAAAAAGGGGAACTAAAGACCTGAAAGGTTCTGTTTTTTGCTGGTCTCATTCTGCACATGCCTCGTCCATGTAGCCGTCAATCTCTGGTTGGTGTGTGAGGGAAAATATCGACACAGGCGATCAGTTACATTTTATTGAACGGGCGCAAAATGTGTTACAGGAGCAGTGTTTCAAGTGTCCAAATACAGGCAATGTAGCACTTTGCTTTACAATATTATTAATATGTTGTGAGGTTTTCTCATAAATACCCAAAGTAAACATTTCTGGGGTTTCTTTACCCGAATACTCCCACGTTAAACACAAGCCAAAAGAAAATCTCCCAAGCTAGCAGCAAGTTAGCGCAACTTAGCATAAAGTCTGCAAATGGCAGAAATCGTGGCATTTATGTCCAGATTCAAGATAGGAAAAAAACATTCTGTGTCTTACTTCATGTCCAAAAAAAATAAACAACAAAAACACAATCCAAAGAAGAGTTCAACATATTCAATCATAATATTATCTTGTTTCTTTTTACAGTAACTGAGGGTAAAAAAAAAAAAAAAGAGAGACTATGAGCAGGACATTAACTGCATAAAATAACATAAAATAAAAGTTCAGGGGAAATTATAGCTTTGATTACTTAAAACAAAACAACAACTTTTACATCTGATAAGAATTTTATATATTTTTTTCTATGTTATGCAGTTGGCTTGATGAAAAACTATTTCATATAACAAAGCTAAGCTAACATAAACCAAAATTTGCGTCACCCAAATTAATGGTTTAAATGAAAAATTATTATCTGCCTTGAGGAAAAAAAAAATATATATATATATATATTTATACATAAACATGTGTTGAATATTATGTGCTATTAAAATGTTTATGAAGTACAGGAGTTATTGGTCTTATGTTCCCAGGCTTCCCTGTTCCCAAGTGGGTTATAACACACAATCTGAAAAACATGTTTCTCAGCTCTGCAGCTTATTTTTGGTCAGCAGGATATTGTGGGAAGAGAAGTGGGTCAGAGATTAGGTTAAATATAAAATAGAATAATGAGCCCAGACTTTATGGTTTTATTGCTCCTCTGTAATTATCTTGTGACGGAGGAAAACGGATATTAATGAGATATTTTAGATCATAAAAAATCAAATACGACTCGCAGAAATGAAGCGGATGTTCCTGAGGGTCCTGGTCGTCGACTCTAAGGAGCCATCAAAAACTCCCACACAGACTCAGTAGTACAAACAAAGAAATCCCCCAATACAGACAAATCTCCATCAGGAGCATCTCTCCCTCCGGTTCTCATGACTTCGATGGGACTGAAGCAGACCGTCGGGCTCCAGGCGGCCGAGAAGCTTCTCGGCTTGCATCGTGCACACACCACTCGAGTTTTAGGTGTGCGCATTCATAAAGAGAGAGGCGTCGATCGCCGCCTGGGTCCAGAGAGCCGCTCTCACAAACGTCTAATTCACAGCCGTGTCAGATCTTTTCATATTGGCACACACAGATTTTGCATCCACTTATTAAAATCCTTACTCTAATTTTCATACTCCGGACGAGTGTAACAGGTTTATAGTTTTGTTTGTTTTGTTGCCAGTGTGAATAGGACTGTTTGTTTCTCCACCTTTTACTGGACAGAGCATATCCGTCTCTTGGATTTCTTCTTGGCGTTTTCATTGGGAAGCTTCTCCATCACCTTGTCCGCCATCTAAACACGAGACGCAGAGGCATGCAAAGCGAACGTGACTCTCCTTTCGTTGACTTCAAACAAACACCTTGTGAATTACATTTCAGCTTTTTCATACATCCAAAACAAAACAAACAAAAGAAAAAAGTGAAACGACTGGCCAGCAAAAGGCAGAACCTATTCAGCTTTTGAATACAAAGTTTGAGTGGAGCCACAAACCTGCTCAGGATCCGGAAACGACTTCGTCTCTAGCTTTGAGTAGAGAAGTTCATCCTCCAGGGATACCTCAAAGCTGTCTATGGAGGTGAAAAAAAAAAAGATGAAAAACGAAACATTAACTTCAAAATATACTGTGTATATGTATATATATATATATAAAACATAAAACCAAAAGTTCAGAATACCTGTCCTCCCGGTGACTCCTTTTACCTTCACTCCAGGAATCTGCCGGAGAACGCCGGCTAGTTCCTGGTAGCGATATGCATAACTTCAGTCTTTACTGCAACAGCAAACAGACAAGGGAACCAAATGAGAGCTGTAGATAACCAGCCTCTCGCTCTTGAGTTTTATAATTCTGCAAGAAGCTATACTGCAAAAGCGCACAGCATAAAACAACAAACAACAACATTTTGATATTTACAAATGAAAATTGAACAGTACATGTGTTGAAAGAAGAGGAAGTGGGGTAAAAAACAACAAAAACTTACCAATACTCAACAGTGATCGTCTTCATGGTTTTGCAGAAGTAGTTGTGATGAGTTCTTGTGGACTCTCGGTGCTCAGCTTGCAGGAATGAGATGTTCAGAGAAAAGACTTCTCTCTATCAAACGGTGAAGCCACGCCTTGTGGGAGGCTGGAGAGCTGCAGTCCAACCTCACTCAGCTTTCACAAGCCGCCCAGACTCACTTTGCTACACACTGATTTGTATGCAACAGAGCGTCTTTATTGTATGAAAACAGAAATCAGTTTCTTTAATAGTGGCTTCGCTGGTGACTGTTCAGCAGCTTCTCCTGCGTTAAAACGATGCAGATGAAGAACTTGATGGTTACACAGTGGTTTGTACAGTCTGTTACGTATTATGTGCAAAATACAAACATGTTAATCGGAATGACCTCAACATACATTATATTACTAATAGAAGCATATCTCCACTTTTACACATATAATAGACCAATACTGGAGTCAATCTATGGTTTATGGCCAAAGTGGAAATAAATACTGCAGATTATGAAGTCTGTATACTATATTGCCCCTTCAGTAATCATTAGATTTAAATAGAGAAGATGGGCACATCGACTACCTGATGCAATAGTTCACGCTACACGGTTTTTTGCCCCGATTGCGATTTCGTAACTCATCATCCTGTAGTGTGTGGTCTCTCAGGTTTTGAAAATGGGCCGACAGCTCTAAGATCGTTCAGTGTGCGCTGGACATTAAGGAAATGAGGAATTGAGGGTCAGTGGAGAGCACAGGTTGGTGTGCATTTATGAAAAATCTGCTGAGTAAGCGGTATGTGTAGCATCGATGTGCGCATGCGCATTACCACAAGGCAGGACGGATTTACGGGCAGCACAGGTAAACATAACGTCTGTTGAAACGATAAAGCCGATAAATAAAATGAGGTCGATAGTTTTAATTTATCGTGCGATTAATTGATTTATCGTTTATCGCGACAGGCCTACCTAGAGTCGATAAAGCCTACAAAAAAGGAAAAAGAAAAAAGTTGATAACATTTAGACCAACGGCAGGTAAAGGTTACAGTCTTAAATTCTTCTGCAAAGATGCTAACAGCTGCTAACGTTTCAGACTATTGGTGGCTAATGGTAGTTAGCATGACCACCGATGATGGCGGATATATGGTTTTCCTGGGGTAAGTTCCAGCACTAAGGCCCCTTCTCTTGACTCTGATTGGTTGTTTTTTGACTGGGAGCGATGCAATTATTCAGACGGCAACAGATGTAATTTCTGGTACACTGCCATTTTACACCAAAAGATGGCAGTAGTGGTGCATGAGGAAGAGATTGACTTCCAAACATCACCGAGCAAACCGAGCCTCGAGGATGGAGAAGGTCTTTGTAAGTTAAGTACAGAACCTTACCAACATATATTCTATTTTGAGTTATTTATGTGTATTTATTATAAGTAACCGGTTACTTATAATAGTAATAACAGTTAGCAACTAACCTAGATGCTAACTAGCCTTAGCATTCTTGGCAGAGTAAGTTGTGATGAACCAGCTGTATCACGGAATGAAAGTGAAAAGGATAAAGGGTTACAAACTGCAGTTTTCAAAGGGAAACAGGAGTTATAAAAATGGTATAAATATCAAGTGCGACTTACATTTAACTTTGTAATTTAACATCTTGAAATTGGGCTTCTTGTCTGTTTAGAAACTTCTGCTCTCAAACTCCCCTATCAAGAAGTCCTCTATTAAACTTCAACAATGTTTTTACCAGTGTTGCACTGAGAAGTCGCTCGGATAATGAGCTCAGCAGGAACGCAGTTCCAATAGGTGTATGCTAGTTGCTGCTGGCTAGTCTGAAGGAGCTGATTGGGTGGAGGGCTGCTCTGTGAGGTGGATGCTCAGAAACTGGCAGAGCTCGTTTTGTACAGCTGATTGAATAATTTCTCAAACATGCATGAAAGAATCAAGGCAACACTCCAGGTTTGTTCTTGTTGAGGGAATAAAATTATTACATGTTGTAAAGCTCAAAAGAGTCAATTTTACATAATAGTGCCCCTTTAAAATCATCTAGTGAATGTGAGTCAGCGCTACGCAAACACAAGTGGTAAAATGGAAAAAAAAAAAAAAAATCAGAGGTGTCTTTTAATAATGCCACAACTTGGCACGTCTTCATCCAGGCTGGCTCTCTACTCGGAGGTAAAGAAGCCTCCCTTCTGACGTCAATGCAAATCTCACACCACATATCTATGGCTGAACTTACAGAGGAGCACCTGCACATCCCAGCCCTTTCAGCGGCGAGTTATCACACAGGTGCGCGATCCTGTCGGTGTGATCAGAGGCTGCGCAACAGAAGGTATTGTGTGCGTGTGTGGATTCCAATACCAGCAGGTAATGTCAAAAGATAGTGTGCAGAACAGCAGATCCATTTTCTTTCTCCAGCAAGTAATAAGCCCAAGAATTTCAAAAGCCTTTTCGTTCTCCCAGACTTTCCAAGTCTGCTTCTGACAAGGTAGGTTACCTGACCAACCTTGATAAAATTTGCATGGTTGCAAAACAGGTAAAGACACCGAAACTCAATAGAAGCAGAAATTTCTTGAGGACAAACATTATTTACGATTGTTTTGAGAGCAAAATTGGACAGCTCTGATCAGTGACAAGCAGATGAAATACTCTAAATTCCCCAATCATATATTTTCATGCTTGAGAGCAGTGAAAGTGTGACATTACAATTCATTGATTTCTAAACAGGCAATTTTCTGTCGGCATTGAAATTCTTAGTTCAATCAAAGAAGCTTCTGCGCAACATTTTCTGCGTTGTAAATCTGTGATTAATAGGTCAGATCTGAAAACAAAGAAATAAAAAGAAAAACAAAATTAGAAAATTAGGTATTGGCCAGAAAAGACAAAACCAAACGTGATTGGTGCATCTTTTCAAGTTTTTCGACTGCACTTGTTGAAACATAAATCCAAACACTGGCGGTCTGTTTCAGCAGTGTTTCAATGTTTTTGGGGGTTTTTTATGTTTAAAACAGGAAAAGTATCAATAAAGACAAATAAATCATTTTCGAGCTTTAGAAACAATGTTGTTTGACATTTTATTTGTTTAAAATGATATTCAGTACAAAATGTATACAGTAATACCCTTGTGTTCGTCAGTTCCCCTGAATAAAATATTTCAATCTGTTGAGCTCATGCCACATATCTGTATCTATAAGATACACTGGATTGTAGTTTTTGCTCATACAATAGCTGATGACAAAGATATAGCAATAGTACCTCTGTAACAATAAAACTAAAAAGGAAAATTCTGATGGACACACTTTCAATACAATAAAATTACATACATTTTTTTTCTGTAAAAGTTGCATTGCAATCTGCCCATAGTTTTTTAAATCATAATTTTTTTTTACAAGAGTTTTAAATTCATGTATTTCTTATCATTAGCTAAAAATACAAAAAAAAAGGATATAGTGTTTTAAAACAAAAAAAAAAACGTGATCCGGTGGCAATCTGCGAAGTTGCAGTAACTCTGTCTTAGCAGGTTGTCCTGTCTGAAGCTGCTGTAACAGATCTGCAATGCACTTGATTTTGTTCTTTAAAACGCTTATTTTGTTGGTGAAACAAGGCAACTTCTCAAACTTCAAAAATAAATAAAGCCTCCGCAATCATACTGTACCTGCTGATATATCCAGCTTACATATATGTACGTATATGTGTATATATAAGTACATATACGTTCAGAAACTTGTACAAAATGCTTTTAAAAATCCTCCCCTGGTGTCTAAAAACAGAATGATTACGATAGCTGATGTCTGCATGCACAAGAAACACAGCGGCAATTCTTCCAGTTCGTTGGCTTCTCCTTCCTGCTCCTTGGCTTTGATTGAAATACATGGAGGAAAAACAAACAAACAAAAAATACACAACTCTGTCTGTCGCCCCTCAAAAACACACACCAACACACAAAACTATCTCACTGATCACAGCATCAGTCTCATTGATTGGCGGGAATCTTTGACTCCGCCCCCTGGGTTGGGCGGGTCATCCTGTGGGAAGGTAACCTTATCTGGTGTGTAGTCGTTCCTCTTTAGGTCTGATAAGGAAGAAAAAAAAGAAAAACAAATATGATAAATGGCAGGTTAAAAGTCTAACAATATATCAACTTTGGCTGGTTCACTGTGAAAAGCTTTCTGTCATGTTTGTGCAGCAGTTACACATTTCCAACATTTTTTTTTTTAATCTCTTTATTTATAGCAGTTAAAATAAGGTAAAATTTTAACCTTCTTTAAAAATAATAAAACAGCTATTTAGTGCAGAGTAATTTGATATCTGTTATAAGAAAAATTCGTTGGAAGACTAAACAATTCAGTAACACTTTATTTGAAGGAGTGCATAAGACTGGCATGACACTGTCCTAAACATGACATAACATCTCTTATGAACATGAAGGAGTGTTTGTGAATGTCTGACTGTTGTCATGAAGTGTCACTCGGTAAATAATGACACTTTTAGTGCAAAGTTGACACTTTTAATGGAAGCTTTAGTACAACTTTGCATTCAGTGTCATCATTTACAGAATGACACTTTATGACAGTCATAAATATTCATAAAGACTCCTTTATGTTCATAATAGATGCTATGTCATGTTTATAACAGTGCCATGTCACCCCTTCAAATAAAGTGTTGCCAACAATTCCAATATGAAATTAAGCAACCAGTCAACAGCTGGAAAGCTCGTCTCACCAGGAAGTTTGAGTTTCCGGCAGCAGGAGTTGCAGTGGTGTTTAGTCCGGAAGTTTCTGATGGCATCATCTCCGAGGTTGGCAGGTCCGAATATCATGTCGTACGATCTGCAGCAGAGACAAGAGGGATAAGTCAGCTCCTGAACTCTCGACTTGATTGGAATTAAATGAGAAAATGGCGACTCGATGATGTGAGAACGCTCACCCTTTCTCCCCACTCTTAATGACAGACGGATCCGTCAGGATCTCCCCGACGCCTGCAAATGAAAGCGGCATTATTAGACACAAGAAACAGCTCATTTTTAAAAGAAATAAATATGGCATCGGCGCGTTTACACAGGTCTTACCCTGCAGGTCGAGCACCAGCAGGTCTCCCCGGGTGTACTCGTATGTCCAGTGGCTGAAGGCCAGCATGGTCTCCTCCAGGAGGTTGGTGGGAACAATCTCGTCCCCGTTGTTGTTGTTGAACTTCCTGAACTCGCCGGTGATGCACTCTTCTATGGCAAACCACTGGCCAGCTGAGTGGCAGTACAGCAGGAACACCTCCAGAAACCTGAACACACAGAATGATGTGTTCAGTGACCAGTGATCATTTTTAAAGGGCAGCATCATCAGAACGGAAAACATGTGATTACAACAGGATTGTCAGATGATTTGATAACGACAACTGATGTGGTAAACAACTTCTTTCTTTTCTAAAATCTTAATGAGATAAGACTTGTTATGAATTTTAGCATCTCATCTGAAAATGTTTGACTGATGAGTCAAACCTATGAAAAATACCAGCCTGACGTTGATTACAGTCCTTTGTGGTATCGTTAGGTTTTTGTTTCTTTTTTTTTTTAAGATAGGTAATCGGCCAGAAACTGGAGCACCTCTACCAAACATCACGCTAACGCAATGTACTACTTTGTTGAACTGCAGGCACTGACACTGGGTTCCCTTTTAGTGTCAGAGGTTAGACAAGCTGCAAGAGGAGAGTTCTACACACTAAATAAATATAACCAGGAATGAATGAATAATCAGGTTTCTATGAACAGGATGTGATTGCTTACCTCGGTGAGTAAGGAATCGTCTTTGGCCTGACTTGATTGAAGGCAAACGTCAGCTTCTGAGCAGCCCGTTGCTGTTGAATTTCCTTGAGTGATAAAAGAAAAAGAAAAGTTACCAAAAGTCATAGGATGGCGCAACTGATTCAGGAAATGTAGTGAAACAGAAAACACTGAATGCAGAAAAGCTGTTGCTAAGGTTTGGCATTTCTTGGATTTCTCCTCTTTGAGGAAACACCCAGACCTTTTATTGAAGTAGCACAAAGTACATCTAAATATTCTCACCCTGAGACAAAGATGCAACACGGTCTCCTCCTTGTAGATGCTCTGCCACGTCTGGACCACCTCAGGCAGGAAGGACTTGACTATATAGAGATGTCCAGGCTTCAGGATGTCGTACTCTGACCAAGTGCAAAGGACCTTCAGAGCCCGTCGGAGTCCTCCGCCCATCTCCTCCTTGCTGAGAAACTCTATTTTGGCACAGAGGCCCCGCTGGGCCCAGGAGGACATGCTGTTGTTGATGGTGTTTGGGGAGCTCTCCTCCAGACGGTACACCGTCACCGGCTCCCCTGCGCCAACACAAAGCAGGATGTTAGAGCCACCGGTTGGTGTGCAAATTATTTCTAGATCATGCTCTCCAAGCGCTCATCTCATTAACTGCCAACCAAATGTCATTGTGTTTTAGGGTGGGTTAAAATTTCACCCGACATTTGCTGCTTCTTCCACTGAGCGCAGTTTTTGCCAACGTAATAGATACTATGCTCACCGCTCGGGTTTTTAACTCATCAGGCAAAATGTTTAAATTACAAAGAGGAACAAAACCTGCAGGAACAAGGAAACGGATTAAAGAAACAAAGAGCTGAAATGCATAGCATGCAGGCCATAAAAAGAAGGTCAGTTTTATTTAAAACAAAAAAAAGAAAGGATAAAAGGAAATGTTTTTTGCCTACCAATCTGTTAACATCAAGAGAAGAAAAGGAAAAAAAAGTAAGCCGTCGGAACAAAATGATTTCAAAAGCGGTTCTCTGTTCATTAGCAGCTGTTTTGTCAGCATCTTGCAAACATGGAGAAGTCTGATTTGCTTTTGCTTCATTTTAACCTGAATTAGAATCCTATTCTTCAGTGACTTGCGGTTAGATATGGAGTAATTCTTACCAAGCGACGCTTCATTTGGCTGCTCCTACCAAAGTAATAGCCTACGCTCTAACACCGCATGATGAGTTCCGCTTTGAAAATGTTTTAAAACTTAATTAAAACGGCATTAATAATCCAAAAAGAATGTAATAAATTCCTTCAACGCATTTTGTAATAATTTCTGTCACAATATGCAAGAAAATATATTTTACACCAATTGTTACAAATGCACAGGTAAAAAATTAAATTTATGGCATAATGTGGCGTATTATGCCATAAATCACAAACAGTCATTTTAATCAATATAGTTCTAATAACAATCATGTTGTAGATACTACAAATTTAAATTTTTGAAACTTTGGCCAATAAATAACAGTTTTTGTTTTAGATTATACTTGTCTATGCAACAATGCAAATAATCTTGTTCCCAAAAAGTAAACAAGTAGATCAAAATGATCCATAACAAAACTGTTTCAGTACAGAATCAATTAGAAATAATAATAAAAAAAAAGGTAAGTTGCTAAAACAAAACAAAAAATAAAGAAAGAAATCAAGATGTGAATTCTCTGTATTAGTTTAGAACTGAGAACCTTTGCTGGAGTTCTTCTAGTTTTGAATTCGGCTACATTTAAGCTAGAGTTGAGAGTCTCTCAGCAGAGTCATGATGCGGAGGTCAGCCGAGTTACGCTGCTTGAATCAGAGACGGAAAATAGCTGCGAGTTTACGTGCAACAATAATAAACTCATTTTAAAATCTTGTGGAACAATAAAGTGCACAGTTATATTATGCTGTGTTCAAATACCAAAGAGGAACAGATAACGTGACAAGTCAAACTTGTCATGGTGAGACTGAGCTGTTAAACCGCCTACGTGTCATGCTTTTTGTACCTTGAACAAGGCCAAACGCATAAAACCTTCTTTACATAAAAAAACCCATAAAACATGCTGAATGATTTTAGTTTTCCAGCTCCTAAAACCTTTCCCAGGATTCCAGATATTTTCCTAAAGAAAATATTAAGCTTTACCAGATTAGTTTTTATGAAATTATATAAATTCTTACCAATCCTCTAAATGATCTGCATACTAAATGGTTTTAAGAGGGCAGCACCATGACAACCACCGTTTGCCTCTACATGATTTAAGTTATTTTACTAATTAAAAAAAAACAAAAAAAACATCACTCTTAGCCGTCAAAACCTCACATCCTCATAGTCAAAATCAGCACTTCCACTTTAAAAAGAAGAAGCAACCTTATTTTAAAGTCATAATAACTGTAAAAAAACATTCAAGACAGCATCAACACTTTGCTCATTCACTGCAAAGCAAACGGCAGCAGGAGTAGAAGAGATCTCTTATCTGCCTTCATGCTTCCTCATTCTCAAACAGTTCGCTGGTTATTAATGAAGCGGTCAGAAACGTCAGGACTGGTGCATTACAGTGTTTTCACCTCTAGGGGGCACAGGAGTGAAGGGGATGCTCTGAGACAGCCTCATCAAGTTGTTGCGCTCCACAGCTGGAGGAGGAAGAGTGAAAAGCAATGACTTGCTCATTATTTACAAAATTACTAAAGTGATGGATAACAAGTATTTATTACTAAATGAGTGGAAATGTTTGAACACCAGCGTAGTAACCTCACCTGAGTACTGATAGCTTTCCATAGGCTTGAACGGTGAGCCGATAGCTGAAGAAACAGAAATTAATGTCTCTTTAACTAGACTTAAACTTCATTTAGCCAGATTTTAGTAATCCTAAGCAGTTCCGGCATCAACCACTAGATGGCCATACATAATTAAAAACCAAGAAAAACTAAAACAGCTTGATGCAACAGGTAGTACTAGTAGTTGTTACAAATTTACAAAGCAGTCAAAATTTGTCATGTTACAAACACAAATGTCAAAGAATTTTGGAGGGATTTTATGTGACAAACCAACACAACATTTTGCATTTAAAAAAACATGATTGACAGAAGGTTTTAAAAAAGTAAAAGTGTAATATAAAAATAAGACTCGCTAATAAATATCTTTGGTCTAAATGAGGTCAGCTAGTTTATCTTGTAGACTCACAGTCCTTCCTGGCTCCAAGGTGGCTGTGGCGTGCCGTGTACAGGGAAACAGCAGCTGTAACCACACAAGAGGAGCAGATAAGTAAAGGTCTCATTCAGAAAAAACAACAAACAAAAAAAATTCTATAGTCACCCTAAAGTGACGGTTGGCATTAAATTTAAGATGTTTCTTGTATAGAATAATTACTTTTTTTATTGTAAAATGCCTTAGATCCAGCCTGAACTGTACAAACACCACAGATTCCACCCAGTCTTTTATTTCACCAAGGTTGAAGTTTAGAGAACTTCACACTCAAAAGATCCTGAAAAAGGTAAGCGTTCAAAGCAGAGATCTGATATTAATATCTGCTTCGGTCCAGAGATTGAAACAAATGTACATGTTTGACCAAGGTAGTCAACCTGTTGTTTTTGTCAGATTCTTTTATTTTACTTTGGCTGTTATACCCCCAAACTGCATTGACCGAACAAATTAAAGTTGTTTTATTTTACATGTTTGACTAAGCTTGTGAAACTACTTAGTGTAGTTAAGTATGCTGTACTGGTGCAGAGTTAATAAATTTCTGATTCAGTATATTTACAGTTTTTTTTTGTTTTGTTTTTTTTTTTTTAAAAAGAGGTTTTAAGTCAGTTCTGTTCTTCTGTATCGGATTGTATCGGTCGATACCAATCCTCAGATATCTGTATCGGTAATCTAAGATATCCTAACAGAGCAACTACAGTTCTTACCATTTAATGTTTCTTCCTCAGGAGGTCTCCTGATCGAAGCGAGAGAGAGAGAGAACTGATCAGTGAACCAGTCTTAATCTGTCACCACTTTCATTTTATTGTGTCGAAGCATTTGTAAAGCTATATTTGTGGAATGGTGATGTTTATACATCAATAAGAAGCAGTGGAACGACACTTACAGGGTGCTGGCTTGGGCTGATTTCACCTGAACCCTTTCCTGGTAGAGAAGCAACACGTTAATCAAACACAAGACCACATGTCAACCTTTACACACACGCCCACACACACAACAAGCTCTTACTAGTACTGCCGCTCTAGGGATGTCTTCAGCTGAAACTCTACTCCTGTCCTTCTTTGTCAGAGCTACACAAACACAATAAACCATCAGCAATCATTGCTACATCATTGTTACTACTGAAGGGAGGACACTGAACTAGAAGATCTAATTTGTAGTTTTCTTTTACAAACTTACTCGAGTCTGGATAAAGAAAAGCTGGGGTTCTGTCAAACTCTGTGAAGCCAGCGTAGGAGTTGACCGCTCGGATGAGACCGTGACCTTCAACCTGTGGCTGCAAGAGAACAAGTGGAGACGCAGACAGAAAAAAAAACAGAATGAGAAGATGAAGAAGATCTGATTGTCATGTTATCTCTGAGCAAAAAGCTGCATATGCAGGGATTGTTGGTCATATACAACACAACCAACATGATACATGTTGGTTCCAAAAGTGACACATTTACAAAAGTTTGTAAAAGTGTCATCTTTTATCTCCCATGGTTGTCATTTTTAATTTTGTACAATTAAATCAAAAACACTGACTTTAATCAAAGCAAACAAGGAGCAGTTTGTGTTTTCTTTCTCATCTGTTCTTTAATTTCTCTAGAGAGGGGCATGATATATGTTGCTTTTTTGAGATCTTTTAATCTGCCTCATGCTATACAGATTGCACTTTATTATCGCATAACGCCAGGCTGAGTTTGACAGCTTTTTAATTTAATACAATTTCATTTACTTCATTCATCTTTATATAAAAATTTGACAACTTTTAAAGTATATCAACCTAACAAAAAACAGAAGTAAAATGAGAGACAATACTATTTAAATGCTCCATTATGAAGTCATTTACAAATGCTACTCAAAGGCTAAAGTAGCATTCTTTTGTCTTAAATGAGCATGGACGCCTTCTGGTATGCAACCACAAAAACATCCTGCAACATGGAGCTTCACAACAATGTGAATTAATCAACTTTATTCTTCTTTTACTGCTAGGGCTGCCACTAACAATTATTTTAGAAACAGACTAATTGATTATTCAATGATTACTCGATTAATTGGATAAAAACTGGCACATTTTGCAGGTTTTTTTTATTAAACTACTTAAGACCTTTTTTTAATATAAATATTAGAAATATATTAAAAGGTGGAAATAAATAATTCAATTCCTTTTTAAAATAAGAAAACAAACATTTTATTGCCTACAATACAACAACGGCATTCCTTTAGTGAATTTGAACCGATAATCGGATTGTATATGTATTTTGTACAACTGTGGCTTAATTACTTCTCTGAATATATTTTTCATTTTCAGCAAATGGCCTTTTTTGAGTCTGAACACTCCAGTTAGCGATTAATTGATTACTAAATTAGTTGATTACTTCAATAATCGATTCATCACAATTAATTGTTTCAGCCGCAATTACTATTGTACCTTGCCATATAGTATGACAAATCATATTCAAATACTAGTAAAAATGAAATCCCTGATCAATGTTCCTGTAAAAATTACAATATACACACCTGTGGTCTGGTTGGTGTGGCCGGGCTTTGCTGTCTGCTGGAGGTCTCTTTGGGCGTAGAGTGCTGCATATCCACGTTGTCTTTATGTCCTGAGTCCAAATAGAAGATTAGTCCAACTTGAGAGCAGCAAAAACTACCAACTGTTCTCCGATAATGGTGAAGTGATCTCAGCTTCAATGTCAAGATTTCAGATTTCTTCCTCTAACCTCCAAGTGACAAACGTACACCACAAAATTTAACATGATTACATAAATCACTCGTCAAAAACAAACTTGATCAAAACAAACTGATGTTGAGTGAAATTTGGCCACACCCAGAAACATAAATACAAGTCAGTCATAGTAGACAGAGGAAAAGAAAAGGCAGATAAAGAAGCCCCAGCACCCGGCAGATGCATCCCATAAGCTCAGACTGAAACTCAAACCTCTCATGTTTAGCGTTCTTGCGGTTTTCTTCTCGTCTCGTTGACCTTCTGACCCGTTTTGAGTGTTGCGGACAGAAGATGGCCGTCTTGGAGGATCACTTTCCCTCATCTTCCGTCTGTGGGGTCGTTTGGGGACCGCAGCAGGAGGCTGGGCGCCGTTTTCAAGGCCGTGATCCAACGGTGGCGATGCCTCTAGAGCTTCGGTTTGCGGAGACGTTCTAGCAGATCGGCCCTCTTCATCGCTGAATGCTTCGTTTACGTAACCCCCGCAAACCCCCCCCAGCGTTAACCCCTTTGGGTTCTCAGGCGTTACAGCGCTAGCAAGCAGGCAGGCAGGCTGAGTGAAGTCTGGCTCAGAGAGAACAACTACAGTCGGATACAAACATACACACTTCTCCTCCTCCTCTATAGTAGACGGAGCTTTGTTTCTGTACTCACCTACGAACGCCCCGAACTCTACAGAGGTGCCATCTGGCTGGTAAAACCCGTCCTGGGCCTGGTCGGGGTGGCTGGCGCCGCTAGGCTGAGAGGGGGTGCTGCTGATGCGGAACTGGGCGCTGAGGGCGGGTGCGTTGGGCAGGCTGGATGGCGAGTCGGAATGGCGCAGTTCTTGCGGACGGGTTAGTTTGCTTTGGGTGAGAGAGTGGCCTTGGTGACGGCGCTCCGGAGGGGAGGTGGGCGAGGCGCTCGGCACGAAGGCGATGGCACCCGTGCTGCCGGAGGAACCAGCCTCTGCGGCAAAGTGTCCCTGCCCGAATAAGCTCCTCTTCTCCGGACTTGGTGCCGTGCTCGTTCCGGGGTCCGGCCCCAGCTCAGTTCCGGGACCGTGCCCGAATCTCTGACGGATTTGCATCCCGCCGTCTCCTCCTGCGTCGACTCCGAAAAGGGAATCCGCGATGTTGGCGCCTGCTTGGGGAAACGAAGAGCCAAAGTAGGCCCTGACGCTGCGCTTGCCTATCGCTGACGATTCCGTTGGCACGTGCGAGATGCTCGGGACCACATTCTTGGACAAACTGAGCTCCCTGGTGATCTGCGTGTGGACCTTGCTGGCCTCGGACGCCCTCTGAGCGGTCAGCGTCTTTAGAGTGTCCACGGTCAGAGCAGACAGGTCCTGCAGGTGGCCAATCTGCGAGTCCAGTGTGTGCAAGGAGCGTTTTATAAAGTTCACCTTGTTCCCGACCTCCTTCAGTTGCAAACACATCGTCTCAACTCTGGAAACAAGACGTGAGAGCCGCCGTTGGTAACAAAACTAACTTGGCCAACGAGGTAAAAACACAAAATGTTAGCAGCACAAAAAAGGGAATTTGTTTATTGTAGATTGGCATTACGATTTAAAATGAATATTTTAGTCATCAGAAGTAGAAACACAAAACGACCTATTTTCAATTCAATTCAACATCATCAGGGGGTGACTGTGGCTCAGTGGGTAGAGTTGTCTTGTAATGGGACTGTTGTAGGTTTGATTCCAGTCTCCTCCTGTCACATGTCGACCTGGTTGGTCAAAATGACTGGAAAAGTGCTGTATTAGTTCAGTCTGTTACTTTATTTATCCCAAAAAAGGAAACTAAATGTCGCAACTCGCATCAAAGTATCTTGAAAAAGTTGTTTTGGATTAAGATGCTTTCTCTTCTTTTAGTGTATTTCTAAAAAAAGGCTTCAGTACTTGCATGAAAAATCTTTAGAATGAACCAATTTAATCCAATTAATCATCGGAATAATTAATACAAGTTGTTTACTAAAATAATTGTCAGCTGCAGCCCCAGTTTGTAAGCTAATCCACATAATTTGCTTTTTTGCTTCTTTCTAAATCTCCGTCTGGCCACTTGGTTATAATGTTGGAACTGATGGAAGACACTTCCTCCTCCTCTCTCTGCTCATTAGTTCTGCTTTCCAACCATGAATCTTTCTTTTGAGCTTTCTGGGGATTTAGGGTTCATAGTTCAGGTTATTTTTTGACCTACTGAGATGCTGATCAGCTACTTGCAGGTGTAAAAACAATTTCTTATCACCACGGTTACACACAATAACCAAAGAACTAACAATCGCTAGCATGAGATCAGAAATCTGCCATGTATTTCAGTGAGTCTCTAAAAACATTCTGTGAACTTTTACGCATCATATATTGTGAACACACATAATATTCATCCTCCGATGGCCTAAGTCAGCCTCACTTTTCAGAGGTAACACGGATGCGCTCTTCGCTGCCCGAGTGAAACCGATCATCCCTTTCGTGAAAGTACGTCTCCACACATTGCTCCTCAAAGTCGTGAAGCTTCTTCTGGTCGTCCTCGGTGAGAAACAGCTCTATAAAAAATAAAAACCAAAGGTTTTAATAAGTGAAATGATATATGTTGGTTTATTTTGGGAAAAATAAAACAGAAAAACGATCATTACTTGGTCCGTAGGTGTTCTCCTTCTTCCTCTTTCTGCACAGGCAGAAGAGGGAGTATATATGGCACAGGAGGATGAAGGGGGGCGGGAGGACAGGCTTCTCGTCGTAGACCATAATGAAGTGATAGCGCTGATACTTCCACACCAGATTGGAAATGGACTTTACTTGAATATATACATTGCTGCAAAGCAAAAAGCACATTACAATTAGAGGTCGTCTTAACGGAATATTTTCTGTATATGACCGCCTTTTTTTATATATATTAATTTTAAGCGACGAGAAAGACTTCATTAATGTTAATATATTAATATGTTATTTTGATGGGTAAAAATGGTACATGACAGTTTTGGTTTGTTTTACGCTGTCGGTCAAAATGACGGATAACAAAAAAGTCTAGCGCGACCTCTGATTACAATAAGCTTGAATCTAAGAGCATTTGAACACCTCATTCTGCCCTTGTTACCAAGAATAAAAACAATCAAAATAAAAGATCAAGGAGCTCACTATAAAAAGTCAACTACGTTACTTGTGAAATACACTTTGCACTCACTTAAAGAAGGCAATAAGGAGGTTGACCATCAATATGTACTGTACAAAGAGGTAGACTGCTTGCAGGAAAGGTGTGAGCCACACTATGTCTGAACACAGCTTACTGGCAAAGGGTTCGCTGTTATTGGCACACGCTGTGAAGAGGAGAAGCCAGTTACGACGACAAGTCATGTGATGAATAATCTGACAAGAACTTAAGAGAAGTTACGTAATTGTTAATTATTTTCAACATAGTCAATTCTTACCATCAATTTCATAGGCATACACTTCTCCGTACATCATCCAGTATGGCTGGAAAACCACATCTCTGGCCAGAGTCCAGCTGGGCTCCTCGTTGGGGTACAGAATGGCTTTTCTCGGGACACCGTAGCTCAGCAGGACAATGAGCATTATTACCACAATATAAAACATGTTGGCAACCTGAAAGACATGCCGAAGTGGTAAATGCAACATGAGACCAATGTCGTCTGGAATATTACTCTTAGTTTAAAGGCCATCAACTTCGGATGTAAATGCAATCAGGAGCTTTCACTTTATCAGATTTAGCATGTTGGCCACGAAAAACAGACATTATTTAGAGCAGTAAAAGCGAAATGTACTAAAGACTAGGGCTTGATATGGATGAGAAACTTATCAAGATATATGTGTTTCATGCCAGTTGTTAATTATTGATTAGTTTTTTGGTTTAAATATTTGAAATGCAGCCAAACTGGTTGTGTGACCTTTTCTGTTTTATCCAGTTTCCCTCCATGCCGTTGTTTTTCATTTTTAGAGAGTTATGAGGCACGGTGGCAAAACTTGAAACAGCTGCTGCGCAAGTTGCTCAAAAAGTTATTGCTAGGTAACTGAAGGGCTACTGAGTTAGTTGGTGCCACAAACCTAGTTTACCTCACTGTGAGCAATTAAACTCTTTCCTCTGCCTACATCTCCCAGAATGCTCTGAATCAGAGTTCAGTGAATATTTTATAAATTAAATTCTCTATCAAATCTATTATCTACAGATATTGATCATATGTCTATTGATATATGTCGTTATTCACTTATTGTCCAGCCTTAATACAGAAATTTTATTTCACAGCAATTAGAAAACAATATCCAACCAAATGTTGCATCTAAGTAGTTCTTTGCTATTGTGATATTGTGCACATTAATACCGCCTGACAATTATGATTCAATATACTGTATTCAGCAGGCCTGTCATCATAAATTTTGCTGGATAATAAACTGCCTCAGTAATTATTGCAATAAACAATAACATTGTTGTTTTGGGACCATTTTCAAGTAATATATTGACAATGACATAATAATGCCAATTGAAACAAACTTCAATTTTGAAAAGCGTATTGGAAATGGAAGATATTTTAAATATTCAAAAATATAAAACCATGAATAAAAAGGAAATAAGAACCTAGGTCTGTCACGATAACAAATTTTGCTGAACGATTAATTGTCTCAAAAATTATTGCTATAAACGATAATATTGTTTGAAGACCTTTTCACACTGATTTAATGAAAATGACGTAATAATACATGCAATTTCCTACCAAAGATAGATACACTTTATTTTCAAAAGAACACTTAACACTAGAACTGATAAACAAAATAAACAAAACATCCAAAAACAGAAATAAAATAGATTCTCAGTCTCCA
>CAEFZY010049737.1:0-12976 GCA_903066815.1 Brachyrhaphis roseni
TTGTTTACTTGTATTGTTGAGAGCTAAAAGTTAGCCGTTTAGCATTAAGCTATTAAGCTCGTTAATTAGATGCAGCTGCTATTTGTGTTACTATTTCCAATTGTAATGCCTTATTCCTGTCATTTTATCGTGTGACGCCACGGAGTTGGTTTGTAATCTATTAATAAAGTTTGACTGACCTATCTGACTGTTTTGTTGACATTCCCGATGCATAACGTAACCCCAGCCTCTACTATATCATCTATTCCGTGCGCCTTATAATGCGGTGCGCCTTATAGTGAGAAAAATACGGTATTCCAAATATATTTTAACACTGAAAAAGTAAGCACTAATATACAACATTAAAATTTCAGGGTCATTTTTAATTTAAATCCTTGTAACACATATTTACATCCATAGCCTAGAATCTATGTTAGGAAAATTAAAGAAGAGCACAAACGGAACCTCTCTAGCTCAAGTGAACTAGCGAAAAAGCTCAACCAAGACAAGTGTTTAATCTGTTTCAGCAAAATCAATTACATTAGACACACAAAGTTGTTGGACACTGTAGTGGAAAATTACTACAATTTAACATCTACTGATCATGTAATATGAAATGCTTGTGAACTCTCACCAAAATAACTATTTGGGTTACATGTACAAGGTTGGAAGTTGTTTTCTACAGCTGCATCAGAACCAGACTGTCTCACCCCTTGTTTTGAATTCCTTATCCTTGGTATAAAACTCAACTGTTGTCTCTGCCTGGCAGAGCTTTTCACCCAGACCTGCTTTATTCCCCCCCAATTGCTTGGGTTCAAGTCCCAGACTGGTTTAAAGTCCCAGAGAGAAAAAAAGGAACCACTGATTTCTAGGTTAGAGTCCTAGATAAAATCCTTATCGGTAAATAAGGCAGGTATTTTCTTGAGTTTTGGTTTTCTAAATTGAGGGAACCAAACCTTTAGAGAATCCTAAAGACCTTTATTGGAAATAAAGACCCCTTTTAGAAGATTAAGAGGCAGAGCAACCACAAAGCTTATTTGTTGGATTCTGTGAAGACGTTTGCAGTCTAAAGAGGAAATCCCACCCAATTCAGGAAGAATGGGTCAACGTGGTCCCACGCAATCTCCTCCTCAGTGTGAATTGTTTGACTATATGATACTGAAATATTGAGGGGAAAAAAGGAGGAGTGTGTCTGATGTGAATGAATGTGGAATGACTTTAAATGTGGAATTTTTTTCTGCAAAGTGAATTAGCAGAGGAAAACAAATGAAGAATGAAAATGCTGAACATAAATCTTTAGTGGATAAATTACAGGCCTTAATATCTTTAAACATTTTTTGTGCATTTGAATAAACAAATGATTTTGTTTCTTAAAAGGATCAATCAATTAATCAATTTTATTTATAAGGGATACAGCTCAAAGAGTTGTACAAACAATTAGCCCTCAGGAGTCTGACAAACCATTCCACAAATAGGAGCCATAATACTGGATGGATAATAAATGACTAAAACTATATGATTATGCAAAAATGTTAAAATAAGATTCATAAATACGTATGTATAGAAAAACAAGGAAAACAACAAAACAATCTATTTCTATTTGTTCTTCTCTTTCCCTCTGTCTAAGCCTCACTGCAGTGCATCTGACATCTGACCTCAACTCCTCAAACCTGTCCTCCTAAGACCAGATTATGTCCCTCCTACAAAACCAGCTGATGAAAGTGACCGAGAGGATCCAGAGAATCAAGAAGATCAAGAAGACAAAGACCTCCTTTACCACCAGGCACTGAAGTGCCTGTTGATCCTAATTATTTTTTTTTACCAGAGAACTGATGGAACATTTCTATTCAGGAGACAACTGTGGGTCACCTGTTGGACATTTGGACTGAAACTGTGAGCGGTGAGAGAAAAAAACACTACACTGAACTGTTTGACGCTTGTTTCATCTGTGGACAAAATGGACATTGACTGAGGGATGATCTGGACAACCCAAAGATCCAACGCCAGAACCAGTTGGACTGACACGGAGCCAGAGGAGAGAGATGGGGGAGGATTTCGCTGCACTGACGCAGACACCAAGAGGATGGGGAGAGGTAGCGAAAAGTGACATTTAAGATAAGTTACACACACAAATCTATAACACACACACACTGCCACTGCAACAAAGACTGCTTGCTACATTTAGAAATTCTTTAGTGAGAAAAGAATGACTTCAATAGAGATTTTTTGCCCCTGTTATCTCTGATTTCTGAACAGAAGAACCAACACTAAAGGTGTTGGTTCTTCTGTTCAGAAATCAGAAGAACCAATCTATGGCTCATGGATCCTCTAGGGATCCATGAGCCATAGATTGAGAAACTGTGAAGGGAAACTGCAATCACTTCAGTTCTGCAATGAACTAACAAAATTATGCCATTGAAATATAACAAGTAAAATAGGTAAAGAACATTCTAAGCAAAAAATATGATTTTGAAATAAAAGTTTTAAAATAAATAAATAATTAAAAGCTGAACTGTTGTAGACATATACAGTAAATACAATGTTATCAATGGGAAATAAGTGGTAATACACAAAATACCAGTGTCCCTTCACTCTAAACATTTTTAAAGATTTTTTCATCTCCCTTTTTGAAAATCTATGCTGTAGTTAAATAAAATAATCCAAAATAAACAAAATATTATTTTATTTTTGTAGTGTTAAGAATTGAAGATCACTGATACATTGCAGTGTTTATAATATTTTGGTATTCCATATAATATTTGGTTGCATTTAAATTGAACAGAAGAAAATTCTTATAAAATACAGCGTTGATAAATTTGTAATCCCAAATTATATTGAGATCTCTTTTGTATGTGTACACATAGCTTAAAACTTAAAACAGGATCCTGTATATTAGAGATGAATTCAAACATTAAAATATGTTGTTAAAAGACAATTGAGAAAATCTTGACGCTTCAGTAAATTTGGTCATTTCAATTTAAGAAAATATACACAAAATGAAGACTGACTGTAAATGTTTGACTGTGATAAAATTTTGACTGACTCCAAATTCTGATGGTGTCCAACGTTTGTTTGTGTCTGTTTTATGTTGGAGTGAATGTTTGTTTGTATGTTTTGTGTTAATAAACATTGTTTACTAGACTAAAAAAAATTAGTAACTGATTGATTCAGAAATTTAAGTTCTTAAAGGAATATTGCATGAAATGATTTGAGATCTTAAGTTTATTTATGGTAATTTTTTTTTATATATATATACTTTGACTACTAAAATTATAGTTTGCTCTGCATTAATCCTAACAAGGAGTAAAGCTGAGCCTGACACCTCCTGGTTCCTCCCACCTGCTGGATTTGTTTCCGCCTTTAGTTCCAATAAACGCTCAACGTTATCACCCCTCCCTTTGAGTTTCACAGAGAGTTTAGGAAGAAAGAAAAAACCTCGCCGTGCTTACCAGAATGAATAGACAATAATCGAGCAGACTAAAACATGACCTTTTTATTGCTAGTATTTACACATTGAAAGTTAATTAAAACAGTTCAAATGCTTTTAAATGGTTTTCTTTAGTTTGTAGAATAATAAGGAATTTATTTCTAGAAATCAATGTTCATAATGACGTATAACACTGTTAAAGAAACCAATGCAAAATTTTAACCATACTGTAGATTCCAATCTTTTCGCTTTACTTAAAAAAAAAAAAAACAGCTTCCTAAGCACTTTTAACATTTCCTATGGAAATCACTTAATGTAAACACCTAATGACTTCTGTTATGAAATAATGCACAATACAATGTACCATCTGAACAAAGGTTGTTTTTGAAGTGTAAAGAACCTTTCATTAAAAATGCATCATGGTATGCTATGCTGGCTGGCTGATCCCCAATGTCACATAATATGTTACACAATATTTTAAACTGATTAAATCAATTAAGAATTACCTAAAAGACTGAGCTCATCTGACTTAGGCACTAACAATAATTACCAATCTTGTAAAGATTGCCATTGAATTCAAGCATTTTACTTAGCAGATGGCTTGGTTCTGATGCTTATGATGGCAATGGCAATGGCAAAGAAAGAGTTGATGCACCTTTGGCAGTAATCTGCCCTTCTTTCACACTTGCTGATGTTGAGATGGTACAGTCCTTTAAAACAGGGCTGCAGTAAGCCATCAGACCAGGTGACTGGAACGTGATGAAGGATTTTCAGAGGAAAATCCTTCCTCTAATTTTGGAGGAAGGATTGGTCACACTTTAGCAGGTGTGACCAACACACCTGCTAAAATCGAGGAAGGAACAACCTGAATCCATACCAACCACTGTGAAGGACTACCTGTTTGTAATGTCCATCTAGATCACAACTCTAAATCTGACAACAGAGAGAGTAGCAAAACTTAACTCTACCAAGTATCACTTCTGACACCAAAGAGGACAACATCCAGAGCAACAGCTAGTTTAAAAGTTTCTGAAAGGATCTCCAATCAAAGAACAATTGCTGGTCCACTGGCGAGTGGCCGAAGCCGAGAGTGAAGATTTGTACAAACACTTTTCTGACAGGAGGCAACAAATCCTCCTGAACAGATTGACTATCAGACTTCCTGTTTCTACAACACTTTAGAAATTTATTTATTTATTTATTTCCATCTACTTTTTGCAGATGGAAAATCTACGCTTTCTTGTTTGATTTTGAACAGACACTTATCTATACCTTCAATGTAATCTTTTTTTTATTTTTTTTAAGGGTTTTCTTAGAAACACATGAAATTGGGTAACTTAATTATGATCATTCTTAGTTGTTTGACTCCAAAGGAAGTTTAAGAATTTAGAAATTAATTCTTCTAGGCATAAGAGAAGTCAACTTAAATTAACTCAAATGAGTGTAAAATTAAAACTGATAAGTTTACAAGTTTAGATTTAGTTAATAACAAGCTAAGCATCAGAAATACACTAATAAGAACTTAAGATTTAGATTAGATGAATGAACTACATAACTTGATATGCTAACTTTAGACTACAACAGATATATATATCTCTCCTTTCTTTTTATCCTTAAATTTGTGCTAAAAGAGAAAATCAAATTCAGAAATTACTTGTTTTTCATATGTTTAATTTTGACCAAAGAGGATGAAATCAGATGTTGCTTGGTTGTTTATAACTTGGGTGCATTTAGAATCAAAGAGGATGAAGTTAAATTTGAAATTGTTTTATTTTATTTTGAAGTGTCTGCATTATACGGAAGAGGATTAGGGCCACTGAAAAAAAATAAATTAAATTCTGACTTTAAAGTCAGAATTCTGACTTTAAAGTCAGAATTCTTTTTTTTTTTTTTTCGGTGGCCCTAATCCTCTTCCGTAGATTTCTCCTGACCGTGCTTGGTAAAATTGTTTTTTTTTCACAACACTATTTCACACAACAAATGAACTTGAGCCAGAACCTTTGACAGCAATCTGTGACATGCCACTATCAGAAAATGAAGCAGAACTGGAAAAAGTCACTGGCATGGCGAATTATCTTGCAAAGTTTGTACCAAAACTTGCCAGGGTGAGCACATTTCTTGCATGATACTGGTGATTGCAACTAATCTAACACTTTCCAATTATTTTTGGCTGAAGTATATAACTATGTAATAGGCTGAAAGAGAGCAGTACAGTACATCTTCCAGTTCCAGCACAGTTGAGCATGGTCAGGCAGGAGAGAACAATATTAGGTTTAAAATGGTCATTATAACAACACGCTTTGATAGAATTTAGCCTATTGTTTGCTCAGAGTTAAACTTATTGGCAGTCATAGATTGGGTCAGCATTTTTCAGTTTTGAGTCCTATTCAGAGTAAGCTGTTATAATGATTAAATAACATACATATTGTAAGTTAGTGAACCAAAAACCTACAAACTATAAAATGTCTCCAAACAAAGCCTGCTTCTCTTGATTTTTACAGAAGATTTTTTGATTTGTGGGTGGTGTCCAACTTTTGAAATCCACATTTGACTTAACCTTGAACTGCGGCCAGAGCTTTTCAACCTACTTCATAAAATTCAACAGAAAGATCAGGGTGCCCAAGTAAAGTCCTTGAGTTCTAATATCCTGCAACTTTAGATGCACCCTTGCTCCAATCCACTTTCAACTGTGCTGTTACTGTGTTATATTAGTAAATTAATGGAACCGTTACAAGTTTACATTTAGTGCAAATAAATAGGCTATCACCTACCCCAGGCAGGATCTTCAGGTTATGTAGAGAATTCTGTGCTTCCAAGGCTGATTTACGAGTATAATATGTTACAAAACAACAACCTGCCAAAAAATAAAAAAAGTGTTAAAAAACAAGTCCCAGAATCAGTCTTGATATGTAAGATTGACTGATGACTAAAATGTGAATTTTCTTTTGTATTATTATATTATGACACATCATTAAACAATGAATGTGGGCTTGATCAAAGGTATTTTAGTACTTACTTAAAGATTTCTTCAAAAGGCACTTTTTGTCTATCAAGCAAATCGTAAGAGCCTTTAAATAAATAAGTAAATAAATAAGGATGTACTTTACTTCTTAAGGAAGCTAAGATCCTTTAAGGTTTGTAGCAAGATGCCGCAGATCTTCTATAAACCTGTTGTTGAGAGTGTAATCTTCATAAATGTTGAGAAAGCAGAATCAGATCTAGGGGCCTAAAAACAACTAATAAGGAAGGCTGGTTCAGTTCTGGGACTGTTGTAGAACCTTCTTGAGATGATGAGTCAAAGAAAGATTTTACATAAAATCAAAAAAATTATGAACAACCCTGTCTATCCTCTTCATGAAACTGTCTTAGAAAAACACAATGTCTGCAATTAGAGGCTTCTTCAAATTTGAAGAAGCCTCTTCAAATTTGAAGAGGCTTCTGTATTGAAGGAATACAGTCATTCCCATCTACAATAACTCTGAAGAATTAGAATTTGTATGAGTTAAAACAACATTTCTCAATGGGATCAATATAACATTTTTGAATTTGAATTCTCCTCAGGCAGCTGCTCTTTTTTTATCTCATTTGTCATAATTGATATGCACAAGATTTAGCCTTATGGTTATTGTTCTCATATTTCCTTGTTAAAGGCAGTAATGACAATTCTAAGAATTTGGGTTTATGGGTTTTAAAATGTTTCACTTGAATTGACAGTCAACCAACCAGAAGAAAATCCTGTTAAAAGATTCAGTGTGCTCTGCAATATACACAAAACATTGATTTTATGTGTGTGTGCGTATGCATGCATGTATATGCATGGTGACCTTTGCTCTGTGGTGGGTTTTGGCTCCGGTCTCGTAAGATATTAATCTCGTAGACTGATCCAAAGGGTTCAAACAGTTCACGAAGCTGCTCTTCAGACCATGACCGTGGGATTTGTCCCACAAACATCTTAATAGCATCAATATCTGGTTGATCTGGATGATTCAGAGATCCATTCATCTTCTTCCTGCTTTAGGCACAAATACAATTAGACAGACAAAAAATGGATATGAAAGCTTGCAACTACACTTGGGAAGTGTGTGTTGAGTATATAATTTATCTAGTAATTTTTTCATTGCCACTCAAACTAGCACGATGTTTATTTTATCCATGAGCCTTTATTGTATACCATTTCAAAGGTAAATTTTTTCGTCATTCATTATAAAAATTATCAATTTTAATTCATAATTTCATACCCTTTTGCTGTGAAGTTAATTATTGACTTTCTATTGGCATAATGCTCAATGTTGTCAAGGCCTAATGTTACAATTCTCTTTTGAAACTTCTCTAGTTCTTAACACTCACGTTTTCGAGCCAACAGTGATACCTTGTGACTTAGAATGTAACTGCATGATCTATTTCACAATAAACCCAGTGCAATTTTTTTTAAGTTGGGTAATGTAGATGGGAACATTCTTTATATTATGTTTGTGCTCAAACTTCTCAGAGGAAATTACTGTGTTTTGTGAATTAATAGATCTGTGTCACTATAACTCAATACCAAAGAGAATTACACCCATAAAAATAAATAAATAAATCATGACTCTAATCAGAATTCTAAGCTATTTTTCTCAGAATACTGACCTTTTTCTCAAAATTATGACCTAAAAGCAGATGGTTCCTGGGGGAAACCAGCTTCAATGACCAAGACACAAGATGTGGAAGGGGACAACTGTCAGGGTTGTCGGTGGTTTGAGTCGTTTTGAGGTTTGGTTATTATTTCTGAATTCCTTAGTCTCTTATTGTGATTAGATAATCCTTGCTTCTATTTTACTTTTGTTCAGTCCTTTCTTAGTGGTTGTAGTTTATTACGCTTATTTATTCCTTGTATTCTAGCTGTAATTCAGATTAATTTTCTTAGTTCCCTTGCTGTGTACTCTCCCTCTCCCCCTGTGCCATTTTCTCTCTCTCTCTCTCTCTCTCTCTGTCTCTCTCTCTCTCTCCTCAGCATGCCGACTGCTCTCTCCCCTCAGGGCTAAACTAAGGTCATTCATCAAGTTATGCATTATGTTAAAAGAATAGGGAATTATGTTGTAAGTATTGAAATTATCTGTTTCATTTATAATTTGGTTATATTACTGCTAATCCACATCCTTCCCTTTTCCTGTTGTTCTTTAAATCTGTGTCCTCTTGACTTGGAAGCCTAGTAGCTTCCAAGTCTGCTTGGAAGCTTCCAAGTTTCCAAGCAGCTTCCATTGACTCATTGGAGTCAATGATATAACCCTGCAGCCATGTCTTAATAAAACACATTATACTCTTGCTGAGTCCTTCTCAGGGCTTGAAGTTCATTTAACTTCTTTGCTAACAATCCCACATTGCCTATCAAGGATTCAAGGATTTTTTATTGTCATACCACCTTCGCTTGATTGTGGTACGAAATTCAGACTCAGGTCCCAAATTATGAAATGTAATACACAAATAAATAAATACTATAATGTAATTTATGTGATATACAAATATGTACATTAAAAATTTATGTGTGTGTACGTGTGTAAATAACACCGGTCAACATCCAAAGAATTGGGGTTTTTCAACTGTTTTAGGGTCATTTTGATGTGCTGAATCCAAAAAACATTAGTTTTACTCAATCAGGTCAACTTTCTGAATTATGGAGAAACATGAGCATCGAAATGCATAACTTGTTCTCACTTATGGATTGGTTTCCTGAGAATCTGGGACCAATGAGTGATGAGCAGGAAGAGAGATTAAATCATGACATAAAAGAGATGGAGAATTTTTTACAATACATAGGTAATATTCAATTTACACATAGTTAACCTTAGCAGTGTTTATTATTCAATTTACAGAAATTCAAGTTTGCAACATTTAATTAATACACACAATTTTTTTTCTCCTAAAAACTTTTTTTTAATGAGAACTATTAAAGGAAATGAACTGATAATGTCACAAAAATGTCATCAACTTAGTCAGCAGATCAGATTTCTATAAACCAAAGGTGTTTTGCACAGTTAGCCAGAGGTTGCCCTATCCAAGGTGAGGCTCAGCTGCACTTCCAAGCATTTGAATGGCAAAATGCGAAAATTCTGCAGTTTTGAAGAAAACAATCATCAGAATTGGTTAAGCTAAATGAAAAATAGGTACTTTATAGTACAAACCACAGGGTGAAAATAGCAATATAAATTATTTTATCATTATATTTTACTTTTCCATAATGACATGATCCACTTTCCCTGACCGCACGTCACTGCAGCAATGCCAGTTTAAACTTTGGTCTACAGTGTACTTGCAAAACGACAGTGCTCTGCAACATTAACTGCAACTATATTAATCATAATTCTCCTTCTCTTCAGTGTTTCTGTGAGTTTCTGGTGGAGCAGCTATGTGCTGCATTCAGTAGAATGGGACATCAGAGTATCATCCATAAAATTTCACCGACATGGCGTAACTGTGCAACAGAGCTTTCAGCGGAAAAACAAAAGTTCCATTTTCTTTTAATGCTATACAAATAGGAGACAGGAACATTAATTATATATTTTTTGTTTGTTTGTGTGTTTTGTTTATTCTTGCTGTAAAGTCCTCTTTATTAATTATTGCTCAAAAGATCTTGCCATACCAGTTTATTCCTCTGTATTTAATTTAGTTTCTTAGTTTATTCTTGCATTTTGTTCTTCATTCATTTCTATTTAGTTTTCTTCGATTAGCATTATCCTCTCTTGGCTTATTGTTTGTTGGGAACCAGGGTTTTTGGTTTTTCTTTGTGGGTTTTTCTTTTGCTTCTACATAAGCCATCCGCCAGAGGCTGCCCTTCCTGGAGGGGCGTACCGGTGTCCTACGCACCTGTTCCACATCATCTCATCATTCCTGGAGCTCAAGAGGAACTGACTGCCAGATCTTCGACGCCTGAGTGTTTCCCAGCAATGGTAGTCAGAGCCTCCAAGGGTAAGCCTCTAGTTGATTCTTTGAGAAACCTCCTGAGTAGTTCCTCTCGTTGTCCTCCTCCTTCAGGTGCCTTCCTCGAGACGCTGAATTTCCTCTGTGGATCTCCCCCCTGGTTTTCTGGAACCTACCTCCTCATGACGCCATGGAAGTTACCCACTGGTTGCCCGAGTCCTTTTTCCTATCCTTCAGTTGGATCAAGCCGTTTCTGGAAAGTCCGACTGATAGTCGGACCACTCCTCTGTCTCCACTCCGCCAGAACTTACCTGCTCCGCCCTCCACTGCAGCCTCAATACCTCTATCTGGATCTGCTCAACCGAGCCTGTCCCCTGGAACCTGGATCCACAGAGAAACCCTCAAAGAGACCAAAGACCCGACCCAGCAGTCAAACCTTCCCAGACCGAGATCATCCTCACCGCAAGTAAGATCAGTCCATTTGTCTACTCGTGTCTCCTTTTTCCGACAACCCTGAACTCTGAGAGTGTGCCGTCAACTCTGAGAGCCCCCCGGGAACCGATCCCCTCTGTCCATCATATTCCTGTTCTCTCAATAAACTATCTTTAACTGATTATTCGTTCTCCTGTGGTGTTCTGCATGTGGGCAAAGAAACTAGACCCCAACATGACAGAACACTCAGGCCATAACCCAAGCCCAGCAGACTCTCTTGGGAGAACACTATCAGAACAACATTCATTATTACAATCCCACGAATCCGCTTTACAGGAGCTAAGTACTCAACAGGCCGAGACTAATCGGCGCCTAGTAGAACTAACAAACTTTCTTCAAAACTCTGTTCCACAGTCACCTGCTCCCGAACCAGCCTCAACTCCGGATCCAGATCCAGTAGTCCGGTCCATGTTTTCGGAGATCCATCCTCCAACCCCTGAAAGATTCTCTGGGGATCTAAACAAGTGTAAAGGTTTTGTTTTACAGTGTTCCAATAATCTTTAATCACTCACCCCAAAAGTTTTGCCCAAGATAGTGCAAAGATTGTATATGCTCTCTCTCTGTTGTCAGGCCGGGCTCTAAGCTGGGCCGAAGCCAGATTCCCTACTCCCACCAACTATGGCTGCACTTTTGATGAGTTTTTAAGGGAGTTCAAGCAGATGTTCAGCCAAGATCTGGATAAGACTTTCAACTCCCGCGAGTTATGGAGAATCAAGCAGGGACAACGAACTGTAGCTGATTTTGCTGTAGATTTCAGAATAAAAGCAGCGGCGTCTAACTGGAACGCCGCCGCTTTAAAGAGTGTGTACTTTCACGCCCTAAATGAATCGATAAAGGACGAACTAGCCACGCTAGATGAACCAGATACCTTAGGACCTAATAAGTATGACCATACGCCTCGACACCAGAATTCGCTCCAGAACAAAAGAAAGAAACCGTAGAGATACACACCGCTTCCTCACCTTCTCAATCCGTTCCATCTGAACAGAACTCCTCAAATCCTGAGCCCATGCAGATCAGTCGCCCTTGCCTCACCCTGGAAGAGTGACACAAGAGAACAACCCCCCGCCACCATGTCTCTATTGCGGGGCCCCTGGTCATTTCATCGCTCATTGTCCTGTGCGGTTAAACCCTCAGGTCCGCCAGTAAAGGCGAGGAGGCTGGCAGACCATTTATAGAGGGAAGATCTGCTATTACCTGACCTGCTATTACCTGCCACCTTGATTCACGGTAATCAGTCTCTCCTGTTGTCTGTCCTCGTAGATTCAGGCTGTGAACAAGATCTCATTGACTCAACATTAGTCCAGCAGTTGTCACTAGAAACTATCCCGCTATCTGTTCCCCTTCGTTTAACCGCTATTGATGGTCAGACTCTCCCTCAAATTACTCACTAGACCAAGCCGTTGCACTTAGTCATCTCCGGAAACCACAGTGAGCTTATTTCCTTTTTAGTCTTTCCCACAGCGAACTCATCCATAATTCTAGGTTTCATCTGGCTACAACAACATAACCCTCACATCAACTGGTCTGATAAACATATAGAATCCTGGTCCACTTCTCCATTCCACAGTTCCACCAGGTCCGTCGCCGGCTGAACAAGCAGACCCTCCCGGCCTGTCTACAATTACCCCTGAATACCACGACTTGGCTCCAGTATTCAGTAAGACTAAGGCTGTCTCTCTTCCCCCTCACCGTCCCTATGATTGCGCCATTGATCTCCTCCCTGGGGCACCTCTCCCCTCCAGCCGTCTTTATAACATTTCCCGACCAGAGCGTGAAACTATGGAAAAGTACATTAAAAACTTTAGCTGCGGGCATCATCCACCTGTCCTCCTCTCCGCTGGGGGCGGGATTCTTTTTTGTGGAAAAGAAGGACGACTCCCTCAGTCCATGCATCGACTACCATGGGTTGAACCAAATAACCATTAAAAACAAATATCCCCTGTCCCTGTTATCCTCTGCCTTCGAACCAGTTCATAACGCAACCATTTTCTCCAAGCTAGATCTGAGAAATTCAAACCACTTACTCCGCATTCGTCAAGGGGACAAGTGGAAGACGGCATTCAAGACACCAATTGGTCACTTTCTTTCTTTTTTTTTTTTTTTATTATTATTTATTTCTGAATTTTTTACAAAACAATGAGCACCATACATATATATTCAAGTACTTGCGACAGTACTTTG
>CAEFZY010049751.1:0-12630 GCA_903066815.1 Brachyrhaphis roseni
TTGATCTGTCTATTCCAGGTGTGTGTGTGCAGACTGAGACTGTGCTTCGCCAGGCCATCTGTGAGCGAATTAAGCCAGTCCTGATGATGAACAAGATGGACCGTGCCTTGCTGGAGTTGCAGCTGGAGCCTGAAGACCTTTACCAGACATTCCAGCGTATTGTTGAGTCAGTCAATGTAATCATTTCCACTTACGGAGAGGATGAAAATGGACCAATGGGAAACATAATGGTAAGAATCTATTTATTTTATAGCTTCAACAGAAAAAATCGTGGCCCAGCTATGAACTCGAAACCCTAACGTTCTTGTCTTCGCTAGGTTGACCCAGTCATCGGTACTGTTGGCTTTGGTTCGGGTCTCCATGGTTGGGCTTTCACCCTGAAGCAGTTTGCTGAGATGTATGCAGCCAAGTTTGCTGCCAAAGGCAACACCCAGATGACAGCACAGGAGCGCTGCAAGAAGGTGGAGGACATGATGAAGAAGCTGTGGGGTGACAGGTAAGTTTCAAACATTGCTCCTATTTCCCATTATGAACATGTGACAGGCTGTTGCTGACAAATACACCGTATGTTGTAGGTACTACGACACGGAAAATGGCAAGTTTGTCAAGTCTTCTATTACTGCTGATGGCAAAAGGTGCTCTCGTACCTTTTGCGCTCTTGTCCTCGACCCCATCTTCAAGGTAAATACACTGAGTTTAAAGTAAACGTGAGAATTTTTGAAGTTTTGTAGCTTTTTAAAATGATGTGTAACTAGATTATATCTTCATATACCTGCAAGTGATGATTTTACTTATTCTTCACTTTGACCTGACCAATAGTGATGATAATCTTAAGCCTGAGCAGGTGTTGCATGCACTGATGCTATGACCATTCTTATATTTGCCTGTTTAACATGAATTAAACCTTCTCCTAGGTGTTTGATGCCATCATGAACTTCAAGAAAGAGGAGACTGCTAAGCTGATCCAGAAAATGGACATCAAGTTGGATGCTGAAGACAAGGACAAGGAGGGCAAGCCCCTCCTTAAGGCTGTGATGCGCCGCTGGTTGCCTGCTGGAGAAGCCCTCTTGCAGATGATCACCATCCACCTCCCCTCCCCCGTCACGGCCCAGAAGTACCGCTGTGAGCTGCTCTATGAAGGCCCTGGAGATGATGAAGCTGCTATGGGTAAGCAACAAGTTATTACCCTTTTATTCACCATATGGGTAACCACTGCCTATATTAAGACTGCAGTAAATAAGTTTATCTTCTTTTTTTATTTTTATTTTTTAGTCATTTTGGTGTCCTCTAATTCACTCATAAATTTTGCAACCAGGTATCAAGAACTGCGACCCCAAGGCTCCTCTTATGATGTACATCTCAAAGATGGTACCCACCAGCGACAAGGGACGCTTCTATGCATTCGGTCGTGTCTTCTCTGGATCCGTTTCCACTGGACTCAAAGTGCGCATCATGGGACCAAACTTTGTTCCAGGAAAGAAGGAGGATCTCTATTTGAAGCCTATTCAGAGGTTAGTATCACATTCTGGAGCGCTCATCATTCTTAAAGAAATGTAAGTGACCATGTGAATTATGCCTATACTAATACTCTTTTAGGACCATTTTGATGATGGGGCGCTACGTTGAGCCCATCGAAGATGTGCCTTGTGGTAACATTGTGGGTCTGGTTGGAGTGGACCAGTACCTCGTCAAAACCGGAACAATCACCACCTTTGAGCAGGCGCACAACATGAGAGTGATGAAGTTCAGCGTAAGCCCTGTTGTGAGAGTTGCTGTGGAGGCCAAGAACCCTGCAGACCTGCCCAAGCTGGTGGAGGGTCTGAAGCGTCTGTCAAAGTCCGATCCCATGGTGCAGTGCATCATTGAGGAGTCTGGAGAGCACATTGTTGCTGGTGCTGGAGAACTGCATCTGGAGATCTGTCTTAAGGATTTGGAGGAAGATCATGCTTGCATTCCAATCAAGGTAATAAACTTACATAATTATTGAAGCCCTATCTTGGCTAATTTCTTTTATATTAAAGAACTAACGTAATCTGTTCTCCTCAGAAATCTGATCCAGTGGTGTCCTACAGAGAAACTGTCAGCGAGGAATCAGAGGTGATGTGTTTGTCCAAGTCACCAAACAAGCACAACCGTCTGTTCATGAAGGCCCGTCCCTTCCAAGAGGGCCTGGCAGAGGACATCGAGAAGGGTGATGTCACGCACCGCCAGGACCTCAAGGCCCGCGCCCGTTACCTCGCTGACAAGTACGAGTGGGATGTCGGTGAAGCCAGGAAGATCTGGTGCTTTGGACCTGATGGAAATGGTCCCAACCTGCTGGTGGATGTCACCAAGGGAGTGCAGTACCTTAATGAGATCAAGGATAGCGTTGTGGCTGGTTTCCAGTGGGCAGCCAAGGAGGTGAGGGCCAATAAATGCATTGCAGTCTCATTGCTATTTCAGACGATCAGTTCTGGATTTATAAATCTTATGTTTTCATAGGGAGTTCTCTGTGAAGAGAACATGCGCGCCATTCGCTTCGACATCCATGATGTGACCCTGCACACAGATGCAATTCACCGTGGAGGTGGTCAGATCATCCCCACCGCCCGCAGAGCTCTGTATGCCTGTGAGCTTACAGCAAGTCCCAGACTCATGGAGCCAGTCTACCTGGTGGAGATCCAGGTGAGAGCCACTGGAAAAAAACAACTTTGTTTTATTTTTCTACAGCTGAGTCAAAATTGTATTCATAAATCAATGGTGGTTATTTAAAGGTATTGATAGTCATTTCTTGATATGAAATTTTCATATTTTTTCATTTAAAGTGCCCTGAAACCGCAATGGGTGGAATCTATGGTGTGCTGACCAGGAGACGTGGTCATGTGTTTGAGGAGTCCAGGGTAATGGGAACACCTATGTACGTCATCAAGGCCTACCTGCCTGTCATGGAGTCATTTGGTAAGTTTTGTGTAATTGTTTTTAATTCGGCAATTTCATGATATGCAACTTGCATGGCACAATTTAACAAAAAGTAAAAGTAGAACTCAATTTCTAGTCTGCTAAAGTAATTGTGCTTGTGACAAGAGAATGAAATTTGCACAGATGTTGTTCTACAAGACTAGCACTGCAAATTAAATGTTGCATTGTAATTCCTTTATAAGAGCATTCCAATGTGTCCCCCCCAACAAGTAAAATAATTTATTTGGCATCACATTTGCTTTTTTCTCATAGTTTTGTTCACATGCTTGAATGAGGTATCTTTCTGTTTTCAGGCTTCACAGCAGACCTTCGTTCCAACACCGGTGGCCAGGCCTTCCCACAGTGCGTGTTTGACCACTGGCAGATCCTTCCTGGAAACCCCTTGGAGGCCACAACCAAGCCTGGCATTGTTGTCCTCGAGACACGCAAACGCAAGGGTCTCAAAGAAGGTGTCCCAGCATTGGACAACTACCTGGACAAATTGTAATGGCCTGGACCCATCCCGCTCGACTTTCGCCTCATTCCTCTCTACCCACCAAATTTAAGTCTATATTGTGGGACCGAACTGTACAGAACAGTGAGCACCAAGGTTTGCCAAAAGGAACGACCATAATAAAGAAATGACCACAAAAAATTGTAAACGATAAATAAAAGTAAATAAAAACCTGAAACTTGGGTATTTCTTTCTGTAAGAACATGTAGTGTGGATTATTGGTTCATGCAATTAAGGAGTTTGGAATGGATTTATAATTTGTTTTCATGTTGGAAATGCTCAGTCTATTAGCAGGGTTTGATAGAAAAAACAGTGTTTTAATTAGTTTTAATTCCTCACAATTGTAGGTAAAAATTTTGCAATTGTAAATTTGTAAGTGATTTGACCTAGAACTTGTAGAAAGCATGCATTTTGTTTTAGAAAACAATTAGGCGGACAGTGCAGGTAAGAGATTCGTGTCTTGTGAAAGTTGCCTGCGTTCTAGGATTTTAAGATGGGGATGAGGGAGACATGCTTGATACATAGGAAGACTTATTTTAAAAAATTAATTCCCATCTAATTCAAAAGGTACTTGTGGGTCAGTTAATTGATCTTGAAAACTACTAGAATCGGTACTATCGCAGTTGCTTTTAAACGGTGAAAACAAATTTTCTAATTAGGAACTCGAGCAACCACAAACCAATATTCAAATGGGCTCTTATATATGAGAAACCTTTGTATATTGGTTCTTGATTTAGCTCCGAAACAAGTCTTAACAGTAATTTATCATGTTGTTTTTTTTTTTTATTAACTCCCATTTTCTATAAAGCGTCAAAATGGCCGACTTTGTCTTGTAAAAGCAAACTGTTGGGACAAGTTTTAAAAGGTAAAATACAAATACTTTTAAACCTTACTTGAACAATTGGCTGAGTGGTTCATAGAAGTCCAATATGGTAACTAAGAATGAAAATATTTGCACGGCGTTGCTTCCTTGTGCGTAAGATTTTGCGTCAGACAACTGCACAACATTCAGATGAAAGCTTATTAAACCTGCATTATCATGTTCCGTAAGCCAGTGCATACTGGTTATGATGCAAACAGAGGTTGGATTTTCCAACCAACCAGCCAATCGCGAGTCTCGGTATCAGCCAATCAGAAAGCAGAAACACTTCTCTTCCTGTTTGGCCGAGGGACATATTATCGGGTGAGAAATAAACGCTTATTGAAAAAGTATTAGAAAATTTCATATAAAGAAAAATCTTACTTTTTCCCGATGTCAGTATTTATTCCACACATAACTATTGTTTTTTTCCGATGGAAATTTGATCCTTTTAGCTTTCCTTTTTGTGTAAATTTTGCTCATTTTGTGTGTGCGTGTGTGACTCCGACCAGTTAACGTTAGCCACAACGATCTGCTAGCAGGCAGGTTAGCTTTAAAAGCGCTGTTCCTGATTGGCAATTATTGCAAATTTTTATGCTTTCCTCATTTTTGTTCTTACTATTACGCGTTTACACAGAATCACCCTGACTCTGTTCCACTCTCTTATAGCAAGTGGCGTGGAAAGAGATGATGGGGGGAATTAAACAAGAGCAGAGTGATGCATCTCAGCAGCCCAAAGCTTCACACACAGTGGACCAACAAGAGGAGGTGGGTGCTACTGCAGAGAAAAACAACAAACTGATAAAAAAAAAAACAAAGCTCAATATAAATATGTGCACACAGCAGCTAAGATCTGTATTATGATTTCTATTTTAAGTTGAAAAATTCAAATAATACAAATGAAACAAAAACAACAAAAATGTTTTTTTTTAATTCACAAAATGTAATTTTAAGCATGTAATTTCTGATGCAATTTCGGAATAAATGAAGACATTTATTTTCACTTAAAATGCCTAAAATTGCACATAGATAAACCAGATCAGGTGCACATGGTGAGAAAATCATTAATCATTACTCAAACTAATATTAATGACCATGTTATGTGGCACAGTTTAAACAGTCATACAGAATAAACTAAGTTTTCATCCAATATTTTCTTTGTTGTTGTGTAGGTACATAATTTAAAGCCAAGTTTTTTTTTGTTTGTTTTGTTTTGTTTTTCTCTGCAGCCAAAGAAACGTGGCTGGCCAAAAGGAAAGAAAAGAAAGAAGGTTCTACCTAATGGTCCCAAAGCCCCCGTAACAGGATATGTCCGCTTCCTAAATGAGCGACGAGAAGTCATGAGAGCCCGGTATCCCGACTTACCTTTTCCAGAGATCACAAAGAGACTCGGAGCAGAGTGGACACGATTAGCCCAAAATGACAAACAGGTTGTTATTATTTATGTTTGTTCATTTTTTTTTCTGTCTTTAAATATTCATGATTATCTATGAACATTTAGTTTTGTCCAGAAGAAACTCTTAGCTTTTTGACACAATAATTCGGAATTGTGTGATTACTGACAGCGCTACCTTGACGAGGCGGAGCGAGAGAAGATGCAGTATGCCCAGGAGCTGAAGGAATACCAGCAGACTGAGGCCTTCCACATCACCAGTGCCAAGATACAGGACAAGAAGATTAAAAAAGGTAATAGCAGATCTCAAATTCTTAAAGCCTTTATCTGTGCTTTGAAAAAACATGTATAATGCTAATTTCTTTTTTTTTTTTTTCAGAAGACAGTCCATCAGTTGTTGTCAGTTCTAGTTCAGGATCGTCTTTAACAAAGGTGGGCAACCTTTGTGTAGTTTAATATTTATTTCATATATGTTGCAAAGCCAAGTTGTCAGTCTGTGTTTTATTTTTGTTTCAGGCTGTCGACCTCTCAAGCAGATTTGACATTCCAATTTTCACAGAAGAGTTTCTTGATCAAAATAAAGGTAACAGATATTGAAACACTTTGATAGGTACCAAAGCATTTCCTGGTTTTTAGCTTGTGTGGAAAGGTGATGCTTATTACTGGCAAAACTTTGCCTCTGTTTGTGTTTCTAGCTCGGGAAGCTGAGTTGCGGCGGCTTCGGAAGACGAACATTGAGTTTGAAGAGCAGAATGCTGTCCTGCAGCGTCACATCAATGACATGAACACTGCTAAAGAACGCCTGGAGGCTGAACTAGGGCAGGATGAGAAGCGTACTCAGGCTCTTTACCAACACCTGCTGGCCATTAAACACACACTGGTCAACAGTCTGTCAACAGTCCCTCTGCCAGGTCAAAAGCTATTTTCTTTATTTCTTTCAATTTAATTAAACCTCAAATTCTGTGATTTCAATTTAAGACGATTAAGGAAAATAAAATAAGATTAAAAAAATAACATAGCCGTTTATTTGATCTGCTTTGAATGCTTTAACAGGTACAGGGGAGACGGCGTCTCTTGGTAATCTCGACTCATACCTGAGTCGACTCAGTGGAGTCCTAGAGGGGAATCCTCAGAAGCACCGCGCCTTGCTCGGCCAACTTCACGAGGTCTTTTCTCATCTCGACAGGTAAATATTACATCCCAGTCAGTTTGGCGCATTGTAGAAATACTCAAACTCTTGTGTTTTAATGCATTCACTGTAATCCAGGACATCTTTTTCTTTTCCCATAGATAGAATTGTATGTTTAAGAAACTTTAGATGTACACTTTGACATTTGAGAGCACAAACTTTCTAAAGTTGAGGGGTTTTTTTTGGCTTGTACATTAAAAAAACTATTTCACAAGATAAAGATGCAAATGAGTGCAACAAGAAAGAGAATTCTGCCTGAAATGTATTCCTAAATAGGTTTGTTTAATACAGTAACTTACAAAAATATTCCTACCTTTTGAACTTTGCCGGATTTGATCATGTCCAAACCACAAACTTATGCATTTATGAAGCAGGTCCACAAAAATAGCATGTTGTTATGAACTGAAAGGAGTAAAACATGGTTTTGCTCAACTTTTATACAGCATTTTTAGAAATGTCGTGTGAATATTCATTCAGCCTCCCTAAACTCAACTTTGTAAGATCACCTCTACTGCATCTGCAAAATCTTTGTCTCTGCTAGCTTCCCACATTTTAGGATTAAAATTGACGTTTTGGGGGTACGGTACAGAATGCGCATAGTTTTAGGGGTATGAAGATGTTTGCAAGACACTGTAAATATTTTCAAAGCTTAAAGTTTAAGGTTCTGCTATAATTATTGCCTCTGTTATTTGTCAGTGAGAAGTTATGAGGAAACTCCGACCATCTATGCCTCATCAGAACACATGACCATATAATAATCCACACCAGTTCCGTTTCAACAGAGCATGTGGGTTCAATTACATCTGCAAAGGAAATGGTACAAATTCTTCTGAACAACCCATATGACTCATGTCTGATGTTTATGAGTACATGTATTCTGTTTGACATGAGCTCCTGCGCATGTTTTATTCTGAATGTGAATATGTGTGGCAGCATGCATGTATTTCTTCATATACTAGTTTTCTCCCGAACTGCCCTATAACTGGACAAATAAGGCTGACTAATTATGTTTTATAGCATTTTATCAGCAGTTATCCACAAGCTCATGGTAAATCCATTTCAACATGTATACAATTTATATTTTCCCTGGAACGCATTGGCGAAAGAAAAAAGGAGCGGCAGGGCTAAATCTTGAATGCTGTGGTATAAAATGTTGTACTTTCGACATTGCCAGGTTGTGGGATGAACATGCTGTTTTAAAATTGTGTCAGAACATGGTATGTTTGTGCAGTGTATTTGTATTTTTTACAGATGTTCAATAAATCATCTTGAACACATTGTTTTCAACTAAAGTTTGTTAAATGTTTCTTTTTGTTCTCTATCTGTGAAAGACATGTACTTGAAATGTACAGGCAGAAGTTTGAATCACATCCATGAATAGCTTCTGCAACTGCTGCAGCTGCATACCACAAAGTTTAAAAAGTCTGGCTAGGATTTAGGTAAAATGGGGAGAAAAACTGTCCTGTTGCAAAACCCAAGTGAACCAGCAGAGGGGGGTATTGACCCTTGCATGGGATTTATTTGAGCTTGGATTTGGCCTTTGTGTTTTGTTTTGTTTCGTTTTTTTAATTATTGTAAACGACAGGATAATTTCCTGTTAAGTGATCTGACATGGTTCTGGTTTTCAGAACCATGATAAGTAATTTTTAGATAAATACAATTCCAGACACATAAGGCATAGCATATTCTTTAAAGTTGACTTTGGGAGTTTGAAATTGTCAGTATTGGGGTCTTGGAATTTAGAACATATTTAAAAATCAAGATTTAGCAAACAATTATTTCTGAGATGTTTTATCTAAATACTTTTAAAGATTGCAGATAAATCGACAGAGTAATGTAATCTGATAGTGTAAAATATTAGCTATTATAAATGTCAAGCATTATTTTGTAACTAACATGAACCTGTCGGAGCCAGCCAGCACAATTATTTTCTTATTCAGTTAAGTATTTATCTTTTGACTTTATTCATGTCATAATATTCCCTAAAATCCCTCTGAAGACAGAAGTGGTTAAACTGAGATAAAATTACACACAAGGGCTTGTACTTACAAATTAGGTAACTTTTGATGGCAATGATATTACTTAGAGGTGTCAGCTCAAAAGACGCGGAATACAAGCATAGATCACAAATTTATTATTCAACTAGATTTTAAGAGCTCGTAATGTGACAAGCCCCACAGCATCGCCACTCGCTCTGACGTCACCGCTGTCCGCGCAGCTGGTGGTGCTGAAGCTGAACAAGATGGCTGTTTGCTGGGGACCGGAGAGCTGAGGGGTGGAAAGAGGCGCTAAGAAACGCCATAAAGAGAGAAAGACAGGGCTGCGACGCCAGCGTTCCCTATCCGAGTCAGAGGACGGTCGACGGTTCTTTTTCTTTCTTTTTTTTTTTTTTTTTTTGCCGGCTGTCACGAAGACAGACGGGCTCCGCTGCCGCTGTTAACCAGCGACGCCTGGCTTCACCCATCTCCAACCTAGCCGCTCATCGTTCCCCGGCTGCCTTCAGCACAGATTAACAGTGCCAATTAGGAAACTGGTGAAGAAGCTGGAGTCTGGACTAAAGGAGCGCATAAGAAATGTCATTGCTGTGTGTTGGAGGTAAGACAAACCTAACAGTGCATGTATTGGCACGAATGTACTGTCAGTTTCTTCGACCACCTGGTCTGAGCATATTAAATAGCTCCGAGGAGTATATTGAGGTTTATTGAAGAAAGTAAAAAATTCAGTCGCCTGCATTAAAAATATTCTTAGTGAAAAATGGTGGGGAATAAATGCTAAATGGTAGTGTATATTTCTAATATATTTGGTTAGTGCACAACAGTTGACCTAAAGAAAGTGATGTGGAGTCTAATGAGTCTTTAGGCGGATATTACAGAACCTGGCACTCCTACAACCAGATCGATATTACAGATTAGTCCAGGTGAGTACTCTTGGCAACCTCTGTCAAATATAGTAAATCAAGATGTAATCTACTTTTAGCCTGCCCCTTTGTAAATTGTTTTGCTAAAAGAAAAACAGGTGGCATCTTTACTGCTTTCCTTAATTTTAAAATTAATTTGGTAGTTAGCCTACTAGAAAATAATAATAAAAAATAACATCTGGTTATGTTCATGGCAACCAGTTCTTACAATGTAGCTAATGTGAAATAAATTGTTAATTATTTTTTTAAATACATTTTCCAAATATGTGTCTGAAATTTTATCTTATATGCTGTATTTCTCTGGATGTAAAGTGGATCCTAAAAGAGATTCAGTCCTTTAAGGTTGTGGATTCAGGTGTGATTTAATGACAGCTATTGGTTTTTCTTTTGCACCCTTTTTATGTGGACCTGTAGAGGTTGGATAGAAAATATATGTAATCGCTCTGCTTGATAAATAGTATAATAAAAATAATTTTGTTGTCTGATAAGAGCTAAATCGATGTCTATTAAATTGATGTTGGGTGGGAACCTCACAAAAAAATTCCTCTTAGGGCACAAAAAGGTTAGTTGTTAATGTGTTTGTGATACTAGAGTCAAATGATAAAGGGGCATGAAGAATCTTATTTATGTAGAGATTATTTTTGAATGATAAAAGGAAATTTCTGAAGACGTAAAAAATTAGCTTATGTTCTAAATCTATACTACATTGTCATAAGTACTGGGTTATCCCTCCAAATCATTACATTGTCTTGCTACTAAATACCACAGTGTAATAATAAGTGAAAGCATTTGGAAATGACAGCAACTCAGCAACAAAGTGGTTGGCAACGCAAAGTTAGAGAGCGGGGATCAGGACATGATCAAGCTCATCGTGCGCAGTCGGCTACTTTCTGCAGGGTCAATATCTACAGACCTCCAAACTTCATGCAAGCATCAGATTATTTCAAGAACAGCGCTTCATAAAATGGCTTTCCATGGCGTAGCAGCTGCATCCATGCAGCGCTGGACTCTGGAGCATTAGGGGTGAGTTCTCTGGAGTGATGATTTATGTCTCTCTAGTGGTAGTCCAGTGCTGAGTCTGCGTTTGGCGATTGCTATGAGAACGGTACTTGCCTGACTGCATTGTATCAAGTGTAAAGTTTGGTGCCAGGGTGAATATGATATGCGGCTGTTGTTTTTTTTACTATTTAATATTCAGTAGTAGTCACGTCAATTTTGCATTATTTGAGAAAATTCACAGGATTGTTTACATTGCAAACACTTTTAATAACAAGGTATACGTACAAGGCCCTCCACATGTATTGGTGTGTCTGGTATAAGCTGTTGTAGGACATGTTAATAGCAGTGTCACTTTTTGGTACCTTAGGTATCTTATTATGGATCTGCCTGGGCATGGATAAGTTGCATATATTAGTGAATTGTGAATTCATAAATGATGAAAAGCGTTCTCAATCTGTCCATGAACTGACACTTGATCATCCAGCAAAGCAAGACATTAGTCAAATTAAGCATTTATATTTGGTATGTCAAAACCTGATCTAAAAATGATGTTCACCCTTTAAACTGCAAAACACCTGAGAATTGAAGCTATTTTGTGCAGAAGGATGTATTCCACCAAGCATAACAGGGCTACCAAAAGATTAAAAGCGCTGAGTCTGGCATAAGAAGACTTTGGTAAAATATGTTACCCTTTTACCAAAGGGTAAAATTTTTTGCCTCTCAGTTATAAATTATTGGATTATTTTTTATGATCATGCTTAAAGTTTGACACTTTCAAGCCTTCATAATAGGTACTTTATCCTCAAACATGTGCACTTAGTACCTACATGTTGAGACTGAAGTTTCATTGGTGGTCCTGTATCTTCATTGATTCTTAAGACCAATATAGACATTTCCTAATTACTTTTTTGAGACCTGTTAGAAGGCCAGCAGCTATTTGTACATCAATAACATATTGGTTGATCCTGTGTGGGGGAATACTTGCGAAATAATTGGGATAAGTCTCATGTCTTTTCCCACTTTTGCCCCAGTGATCATCTAGTATTAGCTACTCAGAGTTGTTTACATCCCCTAACATGTCTTGTGTTGTTAAAAGTAATCTGTGAAATGATAAACTGTGTCATTGAGGCTGAGTAAGCACATTTAAATCTGTCAGCAAACCTGTTTGTGACACCCAGCTGCAAGATGGCAATGAACACATTAGAAAAATACAATGTATAGGACTAAGAAGCATCAGTTCCACATTGTCTCATTAATATCTATTTTATTAGTACATTTGTGAAGAAATCAGACAACTTGATTTAAACATGAACATGGTATGACACCATGCCATCAATGGGGAGCTGGGGAAAGCTTATATAGACACATCACAGGTATGAATATTTATTTGGAGCCTAGAGAAATTCACTTAAATCTGTTTATTAACCTTTAGAGTGAATTTAATCAAAACTGTTTCTTGTATTTTAGTTCAATAAAGACAGAAACTATACACACGCCAAGAAAACACTAGCTTCTTCCCCAACTTATTCTAAATTTAGGAGCGTACTCATTTATTCCTCCACAGTGAAGAATGAGAAAGGGAATCTTCTAATTGCTGTGGATGCAACTCAACACAATATGCAACACTTTCTTCTTCACTGTGTTGTAAACGCAGCAGTGTTGGTTTAGCCTTATGCCTGATATAAAGTACTCCTCCAACACCCCCCATCCACACACACACACACGCACCCCTCTTCTTTCTTTCCAGCACCCCTCTCCCCAGCCTTGTCACACTAGAGCGGTTATTTTTAGAGTTGAGGATGCAGCTCACTCTGACTGCATC
>CAEFZY010049757.1:0-25872 GCA_903066815.1 Brachyrhaphis roseni
GATGTCAGTGGAGGGGAGCGTAGTTTGGAGTTTCCCGCAAGTTGCTTATTATTATTATTATTATTATTATTATTATTTTATTTTTGCGTATTGCTAGGCTAATGTCTTGGACAGGCGCCCATCTGCATATCATATGCGTCTCCTATTATTGTTTATGTTTGTCTCCACAAACTGCACCTCCCCACCACTCCTCCGTGTTTTACTCCATCTGCCTCCTGTCCATTGATCAGCCTTCCAGGGCATCAGTCTGTTTAACATCTGCTGCTAGTTTCTGCAGCTCAGGTAACTGTCTCTCGCTGCTCTCCGCCGCCTATTGATCTGCACGTCCACCTGCGGGAACATCTGTTTCAGCGTGTTGTCTGCGAACACGGCCAGCTACTTTGTTTTTCTGCTTCACATCCTGTCCACTTTCACTCACTCGTTGGCGTAAAAGAGTTTTTACTCCTAAATGCTTGTTAAGTAGTTGTTTACATTCCTCTAATAATGAACAGCAAATTAGTTGCTCATTATATCTTGCAAATAATCAGTGTCTATATTTAATTCTAAATTAGTTTGTAATTAACCAAGACTTAGTATATTTGGAAAATGTGTTAGATCTACTGAGACTATAAATTGTACAATTCCTCTTACTACTTCATAGATAGCAATATAGATATAAATAAAAAGAAAATAACTGCATCTCATATAATTTATTTTTAATTTACATTAATTTTATATTATATACAGCTATGCCTGAAATTGTTCATGCTTCTGGCAGATTTGGTCCAAAGTTATTATTTAAATTTTTACAAACATGATTCCTCTGAGTGAAAGCAATATTTTACACTTAGGTGTGGCTCAGTCAAAATTCCCACTTGAATGTGACTCAGAATCTGTGGATAGAGCTAGTTTAAGGTGATGGATACAGAGCCTTACAACCTTAAAGATAAAAAGATTCATCAATCTTTTTGTCTGGTGAAAACATGCAAAAAACATTTCAGCAATTATAAAAAAATGATTGGAGGAATATCAATAAAGACTTTTTTTCATTAATTAATGCATAGGTTATAAGTAATTTCAACATGCTATATCTAATGAAATATAAATAACACAAACAATAATTGTCTTGTTTTATTATCTTTTTAGGGATTTCTATTTCATAACCTATCAGAAATGTAGTTTCTGCTTGAATGAAAACAGTTTGTCAATCAAGTTTACATAATAAATGTAAGCACACACACATATACATTGTGACATTTGTTTGTGCAAAATTATTATTTCTTCTATGATGTTGAATTACCAACCAAAGTTTTAAAAAAATGAAACGTTTTTTTCCCTGTTTTTGTCTCATCTTTGTCGAGGCTTTGTTTGGCAGAAGGCAGACGACAAAGTCAAGGGCCGAGAGGAGCCTGAGTTTGTTTTCCCCGTCCTCAGCAGAGCCGCGGTGGTGCACTTTAATTTGCTCTTTTGTAATGACAGGGCGCAGGTTAGTTAATTTCAATTTCTGATTTCCAAAGCTATCAAATACAGCTCGGATGAGAAATCAATTTTCCCAGCTGCCTCGGCTTTGTGGCGAAAAGGACCCCACCACCATTGGAGGACCACCGGTCACGTGGCCGAGTCGGGGATTAGTTCAGGAGGCCCGTGTTGCCACCGCCTCAATTACGGGCTGCCTCTTGTCATTTACCTCCATAACATCTCATTTGGAAACACAACTCATATTTAATTCATGAAGGCCTCCGCATGAGTAATTGTTATACAGTTTGTTTTTGAAAAAAAAAAAAAAAATGAGTACATTTTTGAGCACAACTTTCTACTTTGCATGATAATGGCATTGATGGTGTCCTTTCTGATGAAAAAGAAGAGCAAATTCTCAGTGCAGGAAAAATCATTTCCAAAACATGACATACTCCACAATTTGGGCAACTTTCCACAAATTGAGCAACTTTATCCAAATCCTATTATGTTTGTATTAAAAGCGGACAATATAAAAAAAAATTGATGAAAGCGATACCTCATCAATCCTATTATTAGGTGAGTGTATGACACAATTATACAATCGGTTTTTATTAGGCATAAACAGTAAAAAAAAGTCTGTTTGATTTAAAATAAATCACAGTGTACAGATTATTGCATGCTCTGAGCAGATGTTAAGTGAAGGCCTGTTTCCCGAAGCCACAGACTCCACGGTGCGCTTAATGACTGCTATAAAGATAATTGTCAGAAACTCCGTTTTGATAGATGCGACTAATTACAGCCACTACAAAAATCATTCTGGACTGTTTAAGCGTGTTTTACATTTTTATGAAGTGTTGGTTTGGAAATTGAATCTGTTCCAACATTTCTCTTTCCCTAAAATGAGCCCTCTTTTCAGCTGCAACAACAAATTGACTGTTCAGCAATCAAAGAATATCTCTCTTTTTTTTTTTTTCTTTTTCACGTGCGGCTGCTCTATAAACACAAGGTACAGAGGAGGCCCTTTCTCAACATATCATGAGATTATATCTGTTTGACAGTTGCGTTATTGTATGTGGTTTCTATGACGACTGTTTGGGGCGAGGTAACACCCCCCCTTCTTTCTCGCCCCAATAAAAACCAACCTCAGCTGTCATCTCTTCACCTAAAAGCTTTGTAATTGCTCTCATTTGCATACTACAATTAAGTGTGTTAGCTCACAGCAAGAACAATCAACCTCCACTAAGGACGGGGGATAGTATAATTATTATATCAGTGGATTTGTGTGAAACATTACTGACGAGCCTTTGTTTGATGTCGATATTGCGTTGTCAGTTTTTGTTTGATGTCAGGCTGTTGCGACATATTCTCACTGACGTACATATTTCACACAGTTCCAGGTAATGTATAGGTATCTGTTAAAACACTGTGATTACTGTTTTTGTAATCTGGATTTGTGACAAACCTACAGCAGCAGGTTATATCCTGGTAATTGTGATGTAGGTTTCTGCCTGCTGGTCAGCTTGAGGAAAGGTATTTTTATCCATTTTTGATAGGAGGCTTTTTGACTCAGTGGTGCACTTGACTGGCTCGAAACAGAATGATTTGCAGTAGCGGGAGACAGTTTGAACTGTTGATTGAATCGAAAGGTTATGTGCAGCCGGCTCTAAGCATTGTTTCTCCTTTCCCTCAGATGCGCAGAGGCTGTAATGAAGAGCTCTTGAACTCACTGTCAAAGAAGCTGTGACAGGGGTTCAGGAGGAGGCCTCTTTTCCCCTGCTGGACATACCACACACACACACACACCTTTTAACGCACATCTTCACACTCTGAAACAACAACAAATAGTTGTTCAAATCAAGGCTAGGGATATGTCATATCAAGGCATAGTTTTAAAGTTTTAAAAACTTGATAAAATTTCAGTGGTTTAAATCCTTTTTAATGAGATGCAGAAATGTCAGTTTTGCAGAAGCCACCATTTTTGATCACTTATATTCATCTTGATTTCTTATCCATTGGTGACTGATAAAACTTATTTCAGTAATCGCAAGAATAATTCCGTTTCACTTTGATTGCATTTTACACTAATCTAAAGCCATGAGTCAAGTTTCATCTGATTAAAGGTGTACACAACAAGAGGTAGGCATGCTTGGACACGCCCAAACTTCACATTAACATGTCTGTGGGTGTGTGATTGAAAAAAAGAAAAAAAAAAAAACAGGTGAAAAAAACAAGAATTTAACTGGACTGCAAACCAACCACTTAAGAAATCCAGCTTAAACATGCTTGAAAAGAACAAACAAAAAAACAACTTTACTGCAGCTGCCACTATACCTATATAGAGGAAATAAACATAATCCATCCTCTTACAGCCTCACCAAGAAAAAGGTGGATAATAATCAATATTTGATATTATTTTGTCAGCAATAAGCAAAACTGGACTTTCATTTTTTAAATAAAAATAAGTTTAGGTTAAACTTTTTTTTGGGGGGGGGGAATGAAGATCAGTTAGAGTCTATCTGACTGGCCAGTTATATTATTGATAGGCAGAGCTTTAGTGACCCACATTTGAAATAAGATGTACTCCCAAATATTGACTCTACTCTGTCATTTGAAATTGCACTATTGTACACACTGATATTTTTGATGACATCTTGATATATTCTTCAGCCATATTGTCAGAGTTATTAAAGCTTAGTAACTTTAGCGTAAAAGTGGAGCTCTTGCCAAAGTTTAAAATTAACCATATCATATTTATAGTACTGTTTTTATAAATATCATCTAATTTTACATAGATGCATTAAATTTAAATCACAATGGTCTTAACAAAAGTATAAGTCACTGAACCTTAAAGGAATTCTGCTATGGCACAGCTTTTGAATGGAATTACTAATTTTAAGCTTTTTATGTATCATTTGCCATATTTGTAGCCTTAAAAGTTTCTTTTTTTTTTTTTTTATCAACCAGGATCCCTTTGGACCTGTGTATTTTATACAGAATTTTTACCTTCAGGCCCTGAACTGAGATGGAAGACCAAACGACATAAACGCGAAGTGCCCCATCCCCAGCTCTCTGGAACAAGCTGGTCAAGCAGAAACGAGACCTGCATCAATTTTAATTTGTATTTATCCTGACGATGACCCCCTTCTTTTCAGTCTGCCATCGGAGGCACAAATTACACCCATCATAACTCTGATTCTCGCAGCACATGCCTTGCTATCAGAAAATTAACGTGGTTATGCACCACTGGCGGGTTCAAGGTGTCACAACACAATTATACAATCGTGCAACCTGACGAGCTCTGACTGGTCGCCAGTGTATGACAACTGAGCTGGAGGGGCTACACTGTCTGTCACATCCAGACGTGTGAGATAAGTTCAGCTGAGTAGTTTAGTGTGCCATTTTCTATCCTGATCTGTTAAATATCACAGACCTGCAGGAGCTTTTTATGATATAAGCAACCAGTATTAATCTTTGTAAATTTAGCCTGCAGAGTTTGCTACAACACAATAAAATTCTATGTACTGCATAGCATTAAAAGAATTACATCATCAGAAGAGACAATGTGGTATATAATAATATTGTAGTCAACCTTAAGCCATATGTCTTTGGAAACCTGGCGCAAAATCTAAGAAAGAGGGAAGCTTCCTTGCTTGGATCCCCAGTGTGATCTCAGTGTCAAGCCATTAGGCTGTGTGAAATGAGGTGCCACTCACAAACTATAATGCTGCACAACCGTAGATGCAATGGTAAAAAATAGAACTCTTCAATTCTCAGCACTCTGTTGGACTTGTGGAAATTATTTAGCTCTGATAGTCTGATATCCAGCAATATCCCAATTCAAAGTCACAAAGAAATGAAGAAGGATGTGGGACAAATTCACAATAATGCACTTCAGGATACGAGATTAATGGAAAATATGTGTTTATGTCCGTATTAGAGTAAAAGTAAAGGGAAATTAATGTACAAAACTTGTGCAGAAACCAAAATATTTTCATATTATTATTAGTTGGAGGGATTGTCATGTTTCCTCTCCTGTTGAAAGGCCAGATCTTTCTTTAAATGTCAGTTGAAAAATCTTATTTAAAGCAATTGGAACATATATTAAATGCATATTAAAACTATTTCAGGCAACAACAGAGACCTTGAAAGTTTCTCACTTCTGTTTAGGAGCTCATAACAAAAGCACTCCAGCTGCAGATTGCACTTCTGAAATATTTACCCAGAGGTAGTGTAGATGTAGCATTGATAAGGAAATAAAGCTAATAAGTGTCACTTTGATGTGACAACAAATTATACATGGTTCTATCACATCTCATTTCCATTCCACAACACAGAGACGGAGGATACCCTGAAGCGTGGCTGTTAATGGGAGACTCTATCAGCCATCATGGAAAGCCCGGCTCATTACTCACTCCAACACAACTGTGCCCAGGGTGGTTGATTTCCCCGACGGATGCCGGTTCACAGACCAAAGAGGCACTGCAAGGCATCTGACTTGTTCTTTTTTTTTTGTAATGCGTGGGGCCACAGATGCCGTCATGCTGCAAGTGTGTGAAATTCTGTTCTTATCCGGAAATTCATTAAAGCTAGACGTAAATAAAACAAAAGCTGAAAACAAGAAATTTCAAAACATAATGGTAAACATTTTAATGGTCTTATAAGTTAGAAATATTTGAATAAAAAATTAGTAATTGATTTCCAACAAGGTTGCAGATAATTACCCGGCGACAGTATAACCACCTATAACTCATCTTGGTTTTCATTAGATGTCTGATTTTATGAAACCTGCTTGCTATTCTAAAAGAATTCTCCACTTGGGAATCTGCCAAATACTCTTATAACCCTCGTTCCCTTCCAACCCATGCAATGAATATTTAAAATCCCAATGTATATTAGTCGTGCACGTCTTTCTTTTGTCCATATATTCTGAAGGACCTCTCTTTCCCTCAGTGAGAACACTGACACTCGGGTTACTTCTCTTCTTATCCTGTAGTCTGTACTGCTCCTTGGTTTTACACTCTCTACCCCCATTTCTATCTTCCCTGACAAAGTCAATAGGGGGCATCCCTCATCTGTCAAAAACAAACATCAGAATATGTCTCCTGGCTTTTTCCTTTATACCCATTCCCTCTTACTGTTGAGACTCGCTGCAGATTTTGCAGTTTGTCAATCTGTGCAGACTTTTTTCTTTCTTTTTTTTTTTTTCCGTGTTTGGGGTCTTGAGTTGCTTGGCAACTATAATCAACATATGCAAGTAAAAGCAGTCAAAAAATATAAGGGAGAAAGTCCTGGAAAAGTGGCTGACCCTCTGGTGACTCTCTCACCCAGAGGGGAGGCAGCAGCACTTGCTGTGTGTGTGTTTGAGTGCAATCTGTAGAGCAGATGGTTGGAGTCCTGGGCAGAGAGCAGCAGGTCTCAGTCTGCGTGTCACCAGGATGACGGGAGCTGGCTGCTCCCTCCGAGCTTTAGTTAATACCTTCCTCTATTACAGATTTGTTAAAGGTCTGGCCAAAACTAAACTGACTATGGAAAAAAAAATACAATGACTCTGTTTAGTTTTGTCCTAAATGCCTGTTTTTGATTCTTCTAACTAGTAATAGAAAACTGTTACTAGTTTGTTATATATTTTCTTTCTCTTTTTTTCTGCTGAGAAGATAAACATATGTTTTTGGTGGTTTTATGCATTAGCAAAATATTTAGATTTTTGAAGTCTTATTGCTCAGAAATTAATTCACAATTATTTTTTGTAAATAAATCAGGTGAACAAATTTGGATTTTTAAATGAAGACATTCATTCTACAATTTTTAGACATGTAAAATTAGAGGTATTTTTTATGCAATATTTAAAGGATTATTTAAAGAACAATATAGATTTTGTTTGTAAATCATAATGTGAAAGACATTGATGTTCCTCAAAATATTATATTTCTGACAACACTAAATGAATAATGGTTTATAATTCCTTGGAAAATAATATTTTTGTACAACATTATCATTTTAAAAAATTCAAATATCCAATTTTCTCTTTTTTTTAAGGAAAAAAAAATAGTATTTGTTTTGTTCTCTGACGTGTAAGTCAATTTCAGCAAATCTAATATATCCTTCAGGTTTTAACATAATCTTAGCCTCTAAAATTAGCAATAACTTTTTATCAAAAGCGCATACCCTAAAAATCCATGAAATGTTCCATCTGCAACCTGCCGTGACCTATTAAAGCACATTACCTCTCAATGTGAATCAACACTTGCTTCAGTTTTGTTTCACTATGTTCCCGTCTTGCCGCTCAGGCTTTAATTTAGGTTTTAGACAGGTACAGCAGTGTGTGGAGCGAGCCGTGAGGAGCAAGTGCTGCTGCCTCTCCTCATTCTTCCTCCTTCCTTCGCTTCTTGTATTATATAAAGAGTGGCAGCAGGCAGAATGACAGACTGCCCCAAGAGATGACACCTGTCACTGAGGGGAGTGCTGCTAATCTACAAGCCTCATTTTGTTTGAACTCTTTGTCACCTTGCCGTCAAATCCTCATCTTCTCAGTCACTGCCAGCTTCCCTCCCCTCTGCTGCTCTGCTCGCTTCTGCTTTGCCCACAAAATGCAATTCCTCCAGCATCTCTCCTCCAGCACGCCTCACGCTCCACCTGCCAAACCTGTGTTTTCTGGTTTAAAAGAAAAAAATGCTCCCACCTACATTTATTTACTGAAAGAGTTTTACTTGTTTCTTTTTGTTTTTGTTTTTTTCTGTACTCCTGCTATGTTTGACGGTTTACAAATAAACATATTGTTTTGACTTTTTGACGTTGAATCAGAAAGTCTTGGTGTCTTGAAACTACTGCGCATGAGAAGATGAGATTTTCTTGTTCAAATGTTTTTACTTTCCAAACAAAGGCCCCATTCATCTATATTGAGATTTGTCTAAGTTAAACTGATCTGAATAGCAAATGCTGTCTGGAGTGGCTGAGTCTCTATGGAGCAGCACACTCCAACCCCCTCCTGGCCAAATATCTATATTGTCCACTTCTACAGACTGCGCTTTGTAATTATAATATAATTCATTATGTCTATGCTGCATGTGTCACAAAGGACGAGTCCTCCCCAAAATCCTTCTGCGCTGTTCAAGCTGACCGAACACATTCTTGTTTCCATTTTAAAGACTGCAGCTTGAAAATACCCTCGCACACCCCCATAAACAATAGATTTTTCTCTTTTTTTCTCCCCCTTTGGCTTAATTGAGATATCACCCACAAATTTGACAGCTCACATAAGCCCTCTACCTTGGAGGAGCACAAATAGCAAGGAAAAGGAGGTAAAGGAAATAAGTAGATGTGAAAGTCACTAAGACAACACAAAACAATGTTTTTGCTGACTATATGAGGAAGAATAAGTGTCATTTTTATTTATTTATTTATTTTTGCCAGGTTGACATTAGAATGTACCTAATTTGACGTTTCCTGTGTCACTTTTTTTCTGTCAGTTTATATTTTTTTTTTACTGAATTCCTTCTCATTTTTAAATTATACTATGATACCAGAAAAAAAGCACATTGTAATCCAAGTGCAATAGCATGAGCCAAAATCTTTAAATTCCTTCCATTAAGAAGAATTATCTTTTCCAGACACATTTTGTATGAATGCATCCAAAAATCCTCATTTCATTTGGATTGGATGAGATTTAATTTAATCCCCTTTGCTTATTAAAAAATAAGATGCCACATCTTTAACAATAGAAGGGCTAGTCTGCACTGAGCACAATGGTTAAGGTTAAATTAAAGGTTATGTATACCCCTTTGCTGTATTAGAAGCATTCACATTCAAATAAAAGCAAGCAGGGCTGGTTCACGCTGCATGGCAGTGAAAAGTAGTTAATTTTCACACACAAAGCAAACCCGGAGTTAGTGTCTGATATGTTTTTTTACCCATGTTTCCTTTGGCAATGACTAAGATATTTTTTGTTTCATTTTCTCCATGTTTTCTAAACATTTAACTCAATAAATCATAAAAGCGCAGTAATTGAGTTTTCAAATGTTGTATTGCTTTAAACAACATGGTGTTGTTATACTTTTGTTACAATTTTTCTTACAATTTTGAAAATCAAGGTATCTGAGACTGCAAAGAATCATTTATATATATATATACATATGACATTAAATAAAAAACTCTAGTGGAGCAACAGTTAGTACATGATTATGACATTTTTTTTAGCGGGCATAAAACAGAAGTAGGTGGGGGAATACATGGGTAAGAAATGACAGATGAAAACTTATGCTGCTCCATCGCAACACAGCCAAATAGTTGAGAAGGTGTCTGACGTTGAGAAGAGGAGGATGCCTCCCTTCCAAAAAGATGAGGCAATTTTCAATTCATCGACTACATCAATGTGAGCCGAGTTTGACGTTTCGGTCTAATGTCATATCAACTGCCCCTACATCATTTGGTATTGTTAATGACAACATTAGACAAACATACAATTTAGAAATCAGTCCTGCTTAATTATGTTCTACAGATGCAGATGAGTAGTTCTATAAAAAAAAAGATTTCTGCTACATTTATTAAGTTATGTGGTTCAAATTCACAATCAGGAAATGAACATAGATATTTCCTGACACTTCCAAAGTCAAGAACTTTTATCCAAAATAAGCATTACCAAGATGCATTAAATATATATGTATAAAAAAGTCAAAACGCTACTTTAAATGAATCAGACGCCATTCATCCATCTTTTATACCTGCTTTATTCTTACATGGGTACTGGAGAGTTGGTGCCTATCTCCATCATTTCTTGGGCAAGAAGTGGGATATACTATGGACAGGTTTCCACCAGTCCACTACAGTGCAACACAAATACCAAATAACCATGAGAATTAGATGCCACCCCAGAAATGTTTTAAATGACAAGTTGCTCTAATGTTTTTGCCTATTACTTATTTATGGTTGTTTTTACTGCATTTTTGTTGTAAAAAAATTTAAAAACCTGTAAAACTGAAAATCCAATATCAAGACCTATGTAGTTTTGATTGTGTCAAATGTTTTTCTAAACTCAGACCAATTTTGATATTAAACATATAAATAAATACAGAGTGAACATTCAGTTTTTTAAATGTGCTAACTGTATAAGTTTATTTTAACGTACTCATTTTAAACCACTATTTTGTAATTTCCTCTGACGTCAGTAACCAACAGCTTGTGAACTAATTGCAGTCGCCAAGTGGTAAAGAGGCTTGTGAGACAAGTAAAAGACATGACAACATGACAAAATATGTTTTCATTAGCTCATAATTGATTAACTTCACAGCTAACATTTTCTTATTACTGACACAGCAATTATTTTACATTTATTAACAAACTCCTTTTAGATTATCTCCTCACAAACGTCAATTACTGCATTTACTAACGACAAAATCAAGCTGTTGTCAGCTGCCAAACCTATCTTCTTAAATAGTGTTCTTTAATAAGTTTACAGTTTTTCATAAACTGTTATCTGAGAGAGAGCCTGCCTTGGGATGTGCTTGTGTCTTGTCTTTCCAATTCCCCCCACCCCCTGAGTTTTTGACTTGGGAAAAGTCATGTCGTGGTAAGAAACAAATTATTTCACAAGCTATATTTAGATCATGCATGAGAGTAGACTAGCAGCTTGTCTTGGGAGTCAAAAATAGGTACCATGTCTTGTGCGATGGGACAGCCAGCACAAATGGGCTGGCGCACCTATCCAATTAACACCCTGCCTGGCAATCCCTCTCAGGTCACCTGCTGACTCCCATGGCATGCTCTACCTGTCTCTGCTGCTCTCAACACATGGCCTGCTCCAATATAGAATTAACGGCACTTTTCACCTGGTCACGTCGACGTGCCATAGATTAGACCGGTGCTGCATGGAGATATGCAAGGTACTCCAAATGAGGGCACAGGAGGTTAAGATTTCAAATGCAGTGGGGCTATTGTTTTGCCACTTCTTTAATATTAATTAAACTCTGAGGTTAAAATGTTCCGAACCAAAGTACTGCTTAATTCTTGCACAAGTGAACACCTGATAAGGAACTTTATTTAATGATCATCTGGATGTTACAACTTATCACACAGGTTATGGCCTTGATAAATCTAATAGGCAGCTAGGGCTAAGTGGTTCTTTTGTGTTGTGAAATTTTTTAAATAAATTAATTTTTGTACAATGTTAACTAAATAAGACCTTTTTTAAGGTGTTGAGAGGATCCACTTTTGCCAATTTCTTAGTCCCTAAACATGCAGTCAAACAGATGACTATTTTGCTGCTAAAAATAGTAATATTGATCTCTATTGGGATTGCATGGTATCACTCTTGATAGCAGTGTTGTCTTGACCCAAGAAGTTTCTGGGTTCAAATCCTGATGAGCTGAGTCATTCTGCATGGAGTTTTATATGTTCTCCTGATGCATGTTTTGGTTCCTTCTCCGTTTTCTCACAACCTTCTCACTTTCCAAAACCTTGACTGTTTAGTGATCTCTCTAATTGAGTGTGCGTATCATAGTTGAACCAATGACTAACCAGGGCATGACCGATGACCACTGGAAAGACAAGTGCTTATGGATGATAGTGGATTTCTAATGTTTCTATCAACTAAAAATATAATCACATTTTAATGTAAGGCAAATGTTGTGCTTGAATAATCAGTCAGTTTATGTTGATCAGCAGAGTAGGTTTATCTGAGCTCAAAGATTTAATTTTACATTTTATTTAACTTTTATTTTAAATGGTTATGTAGAGGTATATTTACAGATAGTAATATACAGATCGTAATATAGTTTGATGCTAAAATTTAGACCAATAACTAAACATTTCTTCACAAATATTGCACTTTAAATTCTTTTATTGACAACTTATGTGTTCTGCTTACTGTTTGTGTCTATTTGTGTCTATTAGTCCTAAAAAGTCACATGAAAAGATAAAGAGAACTTTATATTTTAAATCTATGAAGTAGCCTCTCTTGAGTCTTAAGTAAAATGCATAAAAGATAAATACCTCTACTTTTCTCAAAATACTTTTATTTTAAAGTTCTTTACATATATAAAATTTGATGTTAAATCATTGTGAAAGTGAAAGTCTTTCCTCATGCAACTTATAACACCTGAAAGGCAACCCTGTTGCTCACCAAGGGAGGGGTATTTGGCATTTGGAAGTAAATATCCCTTCACCCACCAAACACTGCTTTCCCCAGGCGACTTCAGAGTACAAGAAAATCCAGCCCCTCTTTAGGAAGGGCTGAGCCCACTGGGCTTAAAGGTCCGTTAGTATCAAAATTACTACCTCTTTCGAAGAACCTGCCATAAATTTTGTAGAAGAATTGGTAAGTCAAAAAAGAACACAGATTGGTGACAACCAGGAAAGCCTGATAGGTATATCTCTAACTGTGATCGTCAAATTAATGTATTAAACAGAACGTTTTTCTTCAGTGTGATCTGTCTGTGCCTTTAATCCTCAAAGTAGTCTGCCAGCTGTTGACATACTTGTTGGCATCTGGATACCATTTAAATCACATTCATTTTTAATGAACATTTTGAAGAACCTCAACAGACCACAGTGTGGTTTAAAAATATACACCAAATCCTTACAATAAACTAGTCTAACTCTGCAGACTGAAATACTTTGACATTGACATATTTTTCTACAGGGCATCTGAAAAAGATTTCTCTTTTTTTTAAAGAGGTTTTGGTGCTTAGCTGACTTATTGACTTTGGAATGAAGTTCTTTGACAAATTTACACTGTCTGCCACAGTCTGTTTCCTCAGTATTAGCTCAAGAAGCTCTCAGTAACTGTAGTTTCTACACTAGACCGTGAATCATGTGACCTGAGTTTAAGACTAGCCAAGCCACTTATTTGCTTTCAAATTTTTTTCTAGTCTGAGCTTCCTCACTTTGTGAGTTTTACGCACTGCATTATTTTTGTGTAGTTTATGCATTGTAGCTTCTAGGCAAGGGTGTGGAAAATATATATCTTTTGTCCTATTAAGTTATTGCAAAACTAGAGCATAAAATCTGATGCTAACGGATGTCCTCAGAGTTGATGTGTAGCAAGAAGTGTTCCTTGCACACCTCCATCTATTTGCTGTACAAACTTAATACTTACAGAGTTTTGAGGGAACTGGTGCCATCTCCAATGGTCATTGAGCATGAAGGGAGGTACACTCTGCACATGTTGGCAGGTTATCACAGAGCTATACAGAGACATACATGACATCAAACTATTTTACCCAGTGAAACTGTCGGTTACTCTACAAAGCCCTTTTTTCAAGTGGGACAGCACTTCCTCTCCTCCTTCCCTACTTCCTTTTCAAATATTGCATCATTCAAAGAGGAGGATCATTAACCATCACTGTTCTCATTGTCTTTATAGACTAGTTCTTAATCCAGACCAATGAGCAAGTTGAGCCTTTGGTACAGGGACTCCAGAAGATATTAATATTTCCATGATGATAGCAAGAGCACATGTAAGAATAATGAAAATATCAAGAATAATCTAAACTGTGTCCTCTGAAGCTTTCAGTGACTGGAGCCATGGGCTCCCAGTCATGGGAGGCCGTGACATTACTTGATTGAGAAAAACATCATAGACAAGCTAGTGATTTAGTCGGTCTAAATTGTAGTTATTTTCTCACATCTTTCCATGCATTTCTGTGAGTAAATGACAGCAATGTAAGTAAATCAGTGCCTCTCCAAATCTCCATGTGGGGTTCATGATTAAACTCAAGATTACAGTCTTTGCAAAGTTAAACAACCACACAGTTCTCCTCCTTTTTTACAATGCATTTTAAATACTGTTAGCGAACAGCTACCGTCTCAGATTCCAAACAGACATTTTCCTCACATTTTATTTTATTTGTAATTGAAGTTAAAAATATCTGCCTGGGCACGCTTAATCAATTATCATTTTTTTTTTTTTTTTTAAATCTTGCCAACTTAAATGAAATGTTGTAACTGTACTTTTGAATTTTTAAAGAAATTTAAGAAGCTAATTTTATTTCCATGATTACTTACCTTCAGTGTGCAGGTTAAGATATTCACTTAGAAAGGTGAAAAGATATTCTTCAGCAACAACCATTGTATTTTTAAAGTTATACCATCACATTAAAGTCCAGCCAAGGATAACAAAATGCTTCCATAAGATATTTTACCCTTGCAGAGTTAAAGTGGGGGTCACGGTCATTTAGAGAAGATTTACAGCAGTGTCCCATGAAGTGTTTTGTGAGTGTGTTACAGCAGTATTTCTGGGTACCTGGTCTGACATACCTGCACATTAGGTCTTGTTTATGGTTTTCATGGACAGGATTGCTAGATGTAGATGTAGGGAGGTGGATATATGGTTTTAGAACCTCTGCGCCTCATCTAAACTTTTACAGATTATGTAGTTTTGTCAGTGTCTTCAGGAGAAGACACTGACATGCTGTTAAATGGTCAGCATGAGAGTCAGACCCTCTAAGGTTAGGACTGTGGTTTTCTATGGAGAAAAGATGGATTGCTGCATCCGGGTTGGGGGTCAGTCTCTCCCTTAAGCAGAGTTTAAGTATCCGGGTGTTTTGCTCACAAGTGAATAAGTGGATAGACTGAGGTTGACAATTATTGTTTTCTTGTGTTTTACACATTTCAGAATGTTTTGAAACGGGACAGGAAAAAAATATATATATATCATCTCTGTTAAAATAATTTGTCCTTTTTCACTTAATCCTAATTGTTGCCATTCTCAATTACATTATAAACTAGAACACCTACAATAGATGTGATAGAAAAGTAATGAAAACTAACACAGCTGCACTTATATAATCAAAAGTACGAGAAGAAAGTTTTTTATTTATTTATTTATTTATTTTATGTCGTTGTTGCCTTCCAACCACATTAGATGAGATCTTTGCCTGAAGCCTAAACACCCCACACCCACATCCCAGAAAGACCCTCAAGTGGCATCCTGTGCCGATAAGAGTTGGTTAGATTTGATACATGACTCCATGTCTGCAGGTGTATGAATTCAATAATACTTTAACTCAGGATTTTCTCTCTGTCAACTTGAGAAAGGGAAATATCATTAGGCCAAGTTTTCCATGGATAAACGTTTCTATCAGGGGATGTTATAAACCATTCACATCATCAGAGAGGTATCACTTTGCAGAGCTGAGTATTGCATGTGAAAGGCTACACTCACCTTAGTGGATCCCAGTGGATATTAACCTAACAGCTGAGGACTCCGGTGGGCACCTCAGCAGGCAGATATCCTTTATTATGCTGCAAGTCAGTGGGCACAAATATAATCCGGTTTATGTGAAGCTTTCAATGGAGCTTTGTAGAAAAGGGATGCAGCTTGTCTACACTGCATGTAATTTGCAGATTCTTTACACTGTATTGTGTATGCTGACAGGTTTGTGATTTGTTTGCACTTCATGGGCGTCTAATTGATTAAGATTAAAGGAGGGGATGGTTTGTGGGGCTGTCGAAGGAAACTCCTGCCACTTTTGTGTTTTTATGTGCCCCTCCTTTTTTTAAAGTGGGACTACACACCTAACATGAGCCAACACGGGCCACATGCTGGCCTGCATGCTGGTTCACATGCACTGCATGACACAGCAGCTGAATAAAGCCATCACTTGCTCACTAAATAACCAGCCCAGTGGCTTTGCTGTCTGTTCCAAGGGAGCTCTGCCAAGCCTCCTATCCACTCAGGAACTCCTACTGCACATTTTGTGGGCCTATTGTTATTAAAAAATAGATTAGGTGGAGGTTTCAAAGACTTTTTTTGCATTTAAAAGTAAAAATCAGCATTAATCAGACATGAAATGTTGTTTGATGTAACGCTGAATGACAGGATTATATACAAGTCTAAAGAAGTTTACATTTGCTGTGAGAACTTATAATTAAATGAATTGAAGCCCCAAAACCATCACTTCTTTTAATTAAAGCATTAATGTGAAAGCTAGTGCTGAAGTGGGTTTTATGACAAAGAGAAAATATTATGTCAAAGTCAAAGAAGTGGTTTTATTTTCCACTGCAAGCTAAAGCATAATACTACAAAGAAGTAGAACTGAATCCTGTCCTACTCCACTCGCTTTGATAGTGGACCACCATGTTATAAATAATGTAAAAGCATTTGCAAAGCAGAGAAAGAGAGCTGCTTTCAGAGGAGTGAACGTTCTTTTACTAGTATGTGACAAAAAAAAAAAAAGGAAAAAAATGTGTTAAGTCTTTGCAGCCCAGACTTGAGGTATAAAAGAGTTCATATATTTTCTTTTGTATTGTTCAGGTTAAGAGAGTGTTTGATTTCCTTTTTTTTTTTTTTTACAGTTTTTGGTAGCTTATTTTTCTGCCAAAAAAGGTGTCCGTGGCCTACTGGGACCACTTAAAAGTTTATGCAGAGTACCGGCCAAGTTGGACAAAAAAGGAGCCTTGAAGTATACACACACTGGCCCCTTTCTCAGAACCTCTCAGCTCTGGCTTAGGGGGGGAGTGTTGTTGGTTTATGAGAGGGGAAAATAGCCCCAGCCTCCCACAAAAGTGAAATGGGATTAAGGCCTTTGTTCAGTCCACAATGGTAAGGGGAATTAGCAATAGTTGTAGGCACTTAGAAGAGCTCTCACACTGAAGCTTATCCCAGATTTTGCACAATAATCATTTGAATATCAACAGTGTTTTGCAACTACAGCGTTAATGTATAAACCTCTTGCTTTAGGATATCAAAATCCCCAAAAGAAGTTTTTAGTTCATGGCTACATCACAAATATGGATGCCCTTATTTAGAAAATGTTATTTTTGTGCATTATTATTGCAGAAATATTTTTAAAATAATATGCCAAAGTTTTCATGCATTTATCAATTTTTTGAAATGTTATTTGTCTACTTGGTGTGCTTAAATATTATCAAATCTCTAAAAAGGATTTCATGCTGTTGTTTTAATTATTTTCCAATGCCAAATAAACTTTTCAAAATAGTTTTAACAGTGCTGGAAAAAGTACTTATGAGCCCCAAAAGCCGCTACTGTGCCACTCTCTTTTATATTGTCCATGCTTGATAATTTTTGCATTCTGCATTTATTAATTCCTTTTAGGATTAATAAAGTATTTTCAAACTGAATTGAAATTAATTGAATAACTTGTTTTGCCAGTGAGCCAACAATGCACTACACTGACTGTCCTTTTACTTTATTTTCCAACTATGCAGCATGTTAGATGGATGTGCTGTATTAGATCAATGTGCTTACGTTAAACCACTGTTGTTTCAATATTAATGTTTGTAAGAATTTCCTATTTCCTCTGTATGCAAGCTGTGAAATTAAACAATTTTAGGGCTTGATAAGATTTGTTTTTCTCAGCAGTTGACAGTTTTACAAAGTTTTTCTCAACTTCTATGATTTAGTCAGAGAAAGGTGCAGAGGTAAAATTTGATAAAATTTGCTTTGATTATTTTCAGTCTGAAGACATCAAGAGGTTGTCTTTTAGCTCTGTTACTTGCTTAGCTATTTGCATCTGTAGTGTGAGCAGACACAACTAGCAGAGAAATTATAAAATTAGCTACATGTTTTTTTTTGTTTGTTTTTTTTACCTTAAACTATGAAAGTTAATTTGGTTCAGATATCTAACTCAAAAAGTAAATGTGTCTATAGTACAGATTATTTTCTTGCAGAGTGATATTTTAAGTGCTTATTTCTGGTAATGTTGATGAGTATGGCTTGCTGCTTATGAAGTTCCAAATTCACCAGAAGGTGAATTGCTGCCCTTCTACTGTAGTTTAAGTTATTAATAACTTAATTCCCATTTCTTCCTTCCACTCAACTTTACATTATTATGATTGAATACAACACTCTGTGGTGAGCTGGCTTCTTTAGCAATGAACTTTAATGGCTTGCCCTCCTTGTGAACAACTGCCAGCTTTCCAGGGCTGTGTTGGCCATAGTACATAATTTCTGCAACAACAAAAAACTCTAATTTTCCTTGAAACTGAAACATTTTCATTAGGTCATAATCATAACAATTAACATAAATAAGCACAAGATGTGTGTATTGAATCATTATAGTCTGGATTTTGAATTTAATTATTGAGATATTAGAATTTTTCAAAATGCACCTGTATGTGCATAATTGTATTAGTCAACCTTAATTGGGTAAATTAAACTCTTGTTGGACCATGAGGCCAATCTGGGTCCCCAACAGTTGCTTAACCCAGTAAACCATTGGGCTGCCCCTGAATAAGAAATATACTGGAGAAGCATCAAGTAAATATTTTATTTTTAAACTTTCCAAAAAATATTGTGTCAAAAGGTGTCGTGACTTCAAGAGGAACGGCTTCGAAGTGATGTAGCCGAAATGTTTGTTGTACAGATTCTTCTTTTAGAATAAAACATTTGATATATTTTAAAAACTTTAAGAAGATTGGTAGTCTTTTGCATTTTTTTTCAAGCCTTATTTAAAGAATCAAACTCTCGTTTGACTCGTCGGCGATGAGACAGATTCACTGACTGGCTGAACTCTCACAGAGGAGGGAAGGTTTGAGAGCTTCTGCCTTAGTTGTGTCTCACAAGACCAGCCCGAGGAAGGGAGATAGCCTCAGCATTTTTTTGCCCACACACTGAAAACGTATTGTCCAAATCACAAAACATTGAGTGAGATCAGCAGACTTGTCAAGAGGCCCTGGCTTGAATATGAATGATGAGAGAAGAGCAGGGTGGTCCTCGTGCTGTTTTGGTGTTAGGCAGGTGAACATAAGCTTAACTGTCTCTGGCAGCTGTCCATCGCCGAATCAGCAGAGGTTACCGCTGTAGAAAAGAGACCGAGAGGGAGAGAAAAACGCAGCTATTTAGCACTTTTATGTAAATTAGCTCCAGAAACTGAGAGAAAGCATCTGCAGGCCCTAGTGTAATTCTCAAAATATTTGTTTTTCAGTGATTGCAAATTTTAAGTGCTAATATGAAATCATGACTCTATCTTCCTCAAATTTGATCAACTCCATTTCTCCTGGTGAAATGAAAAAAGCTGAAGGCAGGTTTTTCGAAGTTCTTGCATGCATATATAAATATTTCTGTCAATCTGCTGAAATTGAGACATAACACCTCCCCTTCTTTCCTGTCCTTAACACATGCACGCACGCTAGCTCAATTCACTCAAGTGTCTGCATAGTTCTTCGCATTCAACTGGATACAATGATGCACAAGATGAATAAAGTTATCTCTGCAGCTGAAAGGGATGTTGCCGGTGGGAGGGAACGGGGAGGTTCCCCCTGTGCTCCCGAGCCTGAAAAGAGCCAGGCTTTGAGGGCCGCTGCTGTAGAGGTCAGGGACCCAGCTGCTTTTAGGGGTGAAAGGGACACTGGCGGGCTGGACCGGCCGCGAACAAAAAAAAAAAAAAAAAAAAAAAAACACACAATCACGTCAAATAAAGACATCTCAGATTGGATGCTGACAGATCCCTTCCCAAAGTCGCTGAACTCACTCAGCTCAAACTTTGCTCGGGTTTGTATCATGTTGCACAGTCTGAGTCCCACCTCACTTGAGCCTGACATATAAATCTTAGAGATTTTTTTTATTTTTTATTTTGGAGTCTGAAAACAACATTTCTACCCAGGTAGGATTTTTAAAAGTTATTTCCTGATGGCCAAAGTTGATGGCAATGTTAAAACCAACCAATTTTAAATATTCTGTTTTTCTCCATGTAGTCTCCATATGGTGTTGTTTTCCTGTGTTGGACTCAGGAAGTGCTTTGTTGATCTGAATTTTTTTGTTTGTTTGTTTGTTTGTTTTCGAACCTCAGTGTAGATTGAGCTTTATTTATTTTTTTCTGAAAACAGACATTAATACCCCTCCTTGCTTCCAAGTTTACGGATTTCACAGGGTACAGAAATTTGCTCTGAGTTTAAATTTGTGGGGGGTAAGTAGGATAATAATCAGGCCACATTATGAGGAACCGATTGTTCATTTTCTCCGTCAGCAGCAGCAGCGGAGCTTTGCCCAGAGATGTGCCGACCTGTGCAGATGGGGTTCAAAGCCAATTTCCATGTTAAAAACTCTGCACGCTTCAAAAATCCTTCCTGACTGACTCTTGTTGATCAGAGTGTGCGACAAGGCTGTCTTTTTAAAGCTAGCAGAGACAGATGTAAGCGAACAAATGTACAACAAACAGTCTAGTTCTGAGTGTAGTAATGGTGTTGTTTTCATGCATGCCCTGAGGCGGTGACATGAAGACAAATGATGGCTCTGAAGCGTGCCGTCAAAATGCAAAAAATGGGCCATTACATGTGTCATACAGTAATTACACAAGCTGTAAAAAAAAAAAAAAAGTACGCCCTTATTTATTCTATTTTTCCTCATTTTCCCTTCATCCAATATGTGTCAAGTGTCACTACAAAGCTTTAATTCTTTTCAGAAATTCAGTTCATCATCAGCTCACATTTACATTCGTTTTCCTTCATACACTCTGCAAGGAGAAGAAAGAGATCACTGGAGTGGGAGAAATTTGTTTGATGAGTTATGAGATTAAATTTTTTTTAGTATCACTTCTACCATTCTGTTATGTTGTTCTTTTTATTGCTGTCATTTGCAGCCTTATTTGTTTTTTTTTGTTTCATTTTGTTTTCACTGACACAAATAATTTGCAGAAATATATAAGTTGAGAGCTGAAAAGTCTTAACTGCAGTCACATTTTCTTTAGAGGAATAGAAAACCAGAGAACAGACCCATTTTTTTTTTTTTTCAGTTCTTTGTTCACTGCTATCATAAGACTCTAATGGTGTCTCTGCTATAAGCTTCCAGCCCCCTTCGACGCCGTGCTGGTTATAATATAGCCATTGAAACGCTTGCTTGCTGCAGAGTATTAAGCAATGGCGGAAACACAATCTTTGGTGGGCTCCTAACAATAGATAGGAGGCATGATGACTTATTAAACACAGCCAACCTTGCAGCATAGCTTTTCTCATTATCTTTTCAATTCCCAGCCTCTAAAGCCTACGGGTCTGGCGACAAAACTCTCCGTCGTGTAATTCTCTTGCAGGCTCCTTTCATCAGCCGATTTCGCAGAGAAATATGAAGCTGATTTTATCGCACTCTATAAATTCACAAAAGGCCCCCTCGAGTTGCCCCCATGGAAGGCATACCTCATCTCAGTGATGTGCCACCACTATTGCTGATCCCAGGCATTTGATAAGAGAGTCTCTCCTTTTTTTAAATGATTTGACAGACATCAGACATGAGCCCTAAAGACACAGCATTTTTAATACACTTTTCTTTGCTTGTTTACACCAGGCTGCTCAGATGAAAAGAACATATCTACCAAATCTTTCTCACAATAGGCGATATATATATATTAAAAGGTACTGCAGCTTTAAGATAATAATCAGTCATGTGACTTTGTCACAAATAGATTTTGCTTTATTTTTGCAAGTGAAAAAGAAAATTATCTCTGCAAAACTAAAATATCTTGTTTGAAACAAATATTCCTGAGACCTCCCGTCTTTAATAATGCTGGTTCGAAAATATTTAAACTCTTATGTATTCATACTCTGAGCATGTTAAAAGATTTTCATTCAAGCACAAACTTTGTTTTAAAATGGAAATGATAAACATATTTTTAAAGAAAACAAAACAATGTAAAATGACTATTTTTAAAAGATCTATATATTAAAAAATATCTATATTTCATTAAATGTTACTATTTAGCTTGTCAATAATCAATGCAATAATCTAAATTTGGATTTAAAAAGTCCAACTCCTATTATAATTCCTAATTAACTTTTTCTGGGTATTCACTGACAATATTTTCTGATTTATTTTTTGTTTTTGTGATTAGCTCCAAATCTTTGTTTGGAAGACCTCCTTACAATGATCTTTGTCTCCTACCACAGATTTTCTTTTTGTTTCAATTTCTGGGCTCTGCCTAGGCCACTCCAAAAAAATAATACTGTATTCACAAGAAACAAGAGTATAAATGAATATTTTTGTTAAAAATTCTCAATAAAAATGCTGTGTTTTTAAAATATGTTATCACAAACGCCTATGTTTTAGTTACAAAACCTTGAAAACAGTCCATTTTGTGAAAAGCACCTCATAAATAGTTTGTTAGTTTTTTCTTTTTTTTTTTTTATAATTTACTGTTTGGAATTGAAAGTGTTAACATTTAGATTTTTTTTAAATGCTAGAAACGTCTTCCCGCAATGCACAAATTGAGTAAATAATAATAGATCGCTGCTATCAAATAATTTAGATGACTAAAATGACATCTTACACAGACGACAAATTAGTTGCCAGGGAATCAGAAGGACAGCTACTGTCACATAATTTTAAATGCAATGCTTTTAAATGTTTCATCTGTTTTTCTCACGTGGGTTCTGGCATGTTTTCTGCATCCTGGCATGCAGCGGGAATTGTTGTCTTTGAAATGTTTTGACTGTGGTGTCACTTTTTGAAAAACTTTCATCACGCTCAGATACCTAATCAATTGAAATGGATCTGCCTTTGCCTGGAGCCCAGGTGCAACTTTGACCAGCTTTAATCAGCTCAGCCCTCTTCTCTCTCTCTATTTTATGAAAAAAAAAATACAGAAATCCATGCTTTCATGAAATTTTTAGTTTGAAATGGATACTCAGCTTCCCCACTGGGTTGGAGCTGAATTTAAAGTGACAGCATTTAATGTGAAAGCAGTTCAGCTACATGATTATAAACAAAGCTGCATGCATATACGTCTCAAAATGTTTAAAATGTTGCTGATAATTGTCACTTCTAACACGTCTGTCATTCAGCACCTCAGTGCTAATTAGATTTCCTACATTGCAATGTTTGATAATGGTACCGTCCAACAAAAACATTTGTGTGAGCCTTCTGTTAACTCTTTGTGAACCTATTTTATATTTGCTATTTCACCTCCACAGGGGAGAAAATATTATCTGCAATAATCACTGTCATCAACGTGATCCCCTCCGTGGTCTATTGGCTCCAAATAAGTAATTTAGTTGTAAAGCAGCTTCATTTATTTTGCCTATTCATTTCTTCTTCCTATCATATATCTAAATACAAATCTTCATTTTATAACTGACAGCTTATTACCTCTGAGCACATGCTGATAAATTTAATTCCAATGAGTTAGCCTCCATTTTGCCATCCCATTATCCACTAATGTGGCAGCAGGCTGGCAGAGAGAAAACTTGCAGGAGAAGAACTAAGAAATTATTATTACCGTATTGTTATTATTATTATTATTATTATTATTATTATTATTATTATTGTTATTTTATTGTATTATTTTAAGTATTTAGTTTATTCTTTATCCTATATTTTTTTCATTGCAAAATAAATGTAGAATAAATAAAGATAAAAATCCACAAATAAAACTAAATTTTTGACATTAAGACACTTTTTAAAACATTTACTTACTCACTTCCATCCTTCCTTAATTGGTTAATTAAAATTCATAGATATCTGAACTAAAAACAGTATTTTTAATCATCCATTTTTCTTCCTTTCAGTTAATTTTGGAGTGGACATCCCTGTGTGAACGCACACTTTCTAACCAAGCACCTTTCCACCTCTGCTGGGTCTATTTTGGTGAAGCAACTAAAGTAAGTAAACAATTATTATTAGCTTTGATGTTGGCCTGAATGGCACTCAATTAACAATGTGGCTAATGAGCCCATTAAGGATGAAAGTGTTCTCAACAGGTATGAGAGGATACTGCTGTTTTTGGAGGCTCAGTTCTCAGCACTGAATGCAGCATAAATGACGGAGCTCTTTCTCAATCGCTTCAAAGGCCAAAGCTCCACTGCCCAGAGAGCAGAGTTAAATAAAGGTTTTCTTGCAACATAATAAAAAAGGAAGAAGGAAAAAAAACCTAATAAATATTTTACATTTGGTTCAGATTGACAGTGTACAAAAACAACCAACTAGCAAAGTTAGGTTTGTATAAAAATTCTCCTCGCGTCCCGTTGAAAGCCAAATATTTTCCTTCCTCTCTCACAGCTCAAGGAGGAAATCCAGTTGTGTATTATTTTTGTGCAAAATTTGTTTCAGTTTTGTTGAGCAAATGTTGAGTTTCCCTCTCTGTCTAAGAGTGATTACGTCGCAGTGCAAATAAGGCTTGTCTGTTGTAATGAAACCAAAGTGAAAGAAAGGGGCTGGGAGCCCTTTATTTCTGCAGCAGCAGCGTTTCCTCTGAAGGATTTCCCACTAAAACACACTGAAAGCCTCATGTGTGGATTATTTCCACATAATTTGCTGCTGGAATCCAAAAAGTACCCATCAGCTAGCAACAGCAGATCTTTTTGTTGTTGTTTTTTTTCTTCTCGACTGTTTTTAATACAAACTGTTTCTCACTCCATCAAACACACTCAAAAATATTTTAGTTTTCAATTCTCTTCTGTATTAAGAGTGCACGTTGTATAAATATTGTTATCTATACAATATTTAATGTTTAAATGTTTACTGAAGAAAAAGCTCTTAGTATGTCTTGATTCCTGTTGTTGACTGGCAACAGTGTTTCTGTGCATTCAGGCAGAAAACGGAATAATTTATTTAAATAAAAAGGCTAATTTAATTCAAAAACATTCACTTTGCACCAAAAAGTAACACAAAGTAACAAATAAATGTGTCTTTTTGTAAAACCTGCTTGTCTGCAGAAGTTTCCAAATGTTATCAGTAGTTTCAGCTCAAGAATACCTTGAGGTGTTTTTTTTTTCCCCTTCCTTTTCTGTGTAAATCCGTCTAAAGCTGCCAGCGCTGACATACACAGCATATGCTAAATACAGATAAGAGCATTTTTTTTAATAGATCGGCAAAAAGTCTCCCCCACATAGCTCAATGGATGTGCTTTGAATGCAGTAGATAAGTTGGCTTAAGCTGAATGCTGTATCCCAGTGCAACATTGTGCGACTGGGTGAGCTCATCACAAAACTAGCCTTCCAGTAAAGACCACTTCCAGGGGAGGGATTATGGAAAAGCTTTCGAGATCAGCTTCATGTCTTGCTGGAGTTTATGATTATTAATAGTGCTGTATGACAGGGAAAGAAAATAGGCGTTGGCAGGGATCATGTGGCAAAAAATCTTTAAGCCATTTATTTACCTACAATGTCAAACGAAATAGAGTGGAAGGAGTTTATTTGGATGTCTTGCTGCTTTGTTTAGTCAACTTTTCAAGTGTTTTTTTCTGTGTGTAAATATTGATTTCCTCATGAATTGTGTTTAGACTATTAAACTTTACGATAAAAAGTTCACATTTTCACGAAAGGAATTAACTAGAAATGTGTCAAATAAATTTTTGCAAATGAGGTTTTCTTGAGAGAGTTTTATGGGTGAAGTGAGGTATAAAGTTCGACTTTTACTTTGTTACATAACCTCTAGTTGAATTTATTGACAAAATGTGAGTAAAATACAAGGTGATGGATGGATAGATAGATAGATAGATAGATAGATAGATAGATAGATAGATAGATAGATAGATAGATAGATAGATAGATAGATAG
>CAEFZY010049759.1:0-15651 GCA_903066815.1 Brachyrhaphis roseni
TATCTATCTATCTATCTATCTATCTATCTATCTATCTATCTATCTATCTATCTATCTATCTATCTATCTATCTATCTGTCAAAAGTAATTCATATCCATTGAACTATTTCAAGTAAAACTTACTGTTTTGAAATCTGAAAAGTGTGTCCCTCATTTGTATTCACTTCATAAAAACTGCCATGAATACAAAAAAGCCTGGCCAATGCATGACCGTCCATCTAAACTGACAGGTGGGGAACGCTATTCAGAGAAGAAGCCAACAGGTTCAGGGTAATAACTGCAGCTCAGGTGGGAAAATCTGACCTTTTTCAAGAGTGGCAGAATGAAAATCATTATTTAATTAAAGAGTCATTAAGTCCTGTTTATAGTTTGACTAGGAGCTCTGGTCAGAAGAGAACAAAACTGATCTTTATGGACTAAATAAGAAATGCTTTGTGTAGCAGATAATTAATTGAACACCAACTGGTACTAGACCAACATCATGCTGTGATGACAGTTTTTCTTCAGGGAACATGAAACTGAGTTGATGGTAAGATGGAAAAATTCAGAAAAATTCTGGAAGACAACCTGTTAGAGGATACAGAAGACTAGATACTGTAGTGGAGGTCCACTTTCCAGCAGGACAACCTTTAACATTCAACCAGTTACAATTTTAGAAGAGTTTTAATATAGCTTATCAATACTTTTGCAAGGCATTGTATTGACCCTTTGCAAATAAATCACTTAATCATTTGATGATGGACATAGGAAGTGAGAAACAGGGGTATTGCTGGGTTTCAGATGACGTAGCACCGACGTCACTCAATGCAGATTGGGGTTCCGGAAGTAAAAGCAGCCGATTACATCTGTTGATCAGCATCAAATGCTTAAAGTCTATGTCGTGTAAGGTTGTTCCAACTAATAGAGAGAAAGATGAACATTATTTTTATGTTTCCAAGGTAGTTGATTACAACAGAGTTAATTTTTTAAAAAACTTGCCGAAAAAAGAGGAGACAAGTGGACCAACAATCTACCGCTAAAAACAGGAGGTGCGGAAGCTAACAATGCCAGAGTTTGCAGTGACCACATTCGAATTACATTTATGATGTATGATGATACATGTATTTTCAGTATATAAGCATTACATATTTTATATTAGTACTGTGATCACAGTATGCGCCAATTACACTTTTGGTTTAATATAATTGTTAATGAAGTGCACTTTTTAGTTACTTATCAATGTCTTTGATTATTCTTCTTTGCCACCTTTCTACATTACATGCTTCATACACATTACAGTACTGCAAACACATCAGGCTACCAGAACACAGAAGGACCAATTACAACACATTTTCGGAAGTAACAAATGCAATGTATATTCAATATATTCACATTTTTCAAAAGTACATTGCCAATATACTATCAGAGAATTGTACAAATTGATAATATAGAAAGAAAAACATATGACTTACAATTTTAAGACGTTGTGGACTCACTTTGTATGTGGCATCATCAGAACAGATGATGATTATTCTGTCCAATTACTTTTCAATCAAATCATGTTCATTAAGCACTTATTGTTGGAAACACACCAGTTTTGACTGTTAAAAACGTGGACAGGAAAAAACATGCCGTACCCCATGAAGACATGGAGGTTCATCCTCAGAACTGGATGGTGATCTGGTGGAGCCAGAGCCTCTGAGACAGGAAAGTCTTTAGATTTTATAATACTTGATCTTCATTTGCTTAGACTGCAAAAATATGTCAAAGATAAAAGCAATGATGAATGAATTCACATTATCAAAGTCTCTTTGGCATACTGAGCTGAATTAAATACAGTTAAGTTTATGAAGAAAACTATATTAAGTCACAACACAGAGAACCTCCATGCAGTTATAACATGAGGAATGATTGTTATAATAATAATTATAAAACTTGATAAAAACACTATTTCTGAAACCAACATAAGTTTGTTTATATATGTACTGCACTGGGGTGACTGTGGCTGTGTGGGTAGAGTAGTTGTCTTGTGATTAAAAGGTTATAGGTTGTAGGTTCAATTCCAGCTTCCTCCTGCCACATGTCGATGTGCCTCTGGGCAAGGCAGTTAACCCCAAATTTCCTAAATTGGATTATAAATGTGAGTGTGTATGAATGAATGTGACTCTAGTGTAAAACACTTTCAGTGGTCAAAATGACTGGATGATCATGACTTATTTTGGAAAAGTGCAGGGAGCGGTTGAGTTGTTGTTAGGTATTTTAATGGAATAGACTAAGAAAGACTGCATCTATGACTAGCTGACAGACTTAGTTAAAAAAACAAACAAACAATGGTCTCAAACTGTATTCCACTACGGCCAGTGTTGTGCAACTTTCAGATGTGTCCCTCGTCTTACACATTTGAAATACATTTCTAAAGTTCCTAACTAGCATGCAGTCCAGCTCTATAGAGCTAATGAACTAATTTTGGAGCCAGGTGTGCTAAAGCAGAGAGACATCTAAAGGTTGCAGTAGTCTGATCCTTGAGGAATAGCAACTGAAACCACTGCTTCAAAGCATTAAATGGAACCCAGTAGAAAAGGAGTGACAGAATGACACATAAGACAATAGAAGACAAGAACAAGTTTGAAGCAATGTGAGCAAGACAATAAACATCACCTTCTATATATATACTAAAGTATATGTTTTTTTCACTTGGGTTGATATATGCATCAAAACCTTCTAAGACCACTAAACTAGAATACAACGTCTTGGTTTTTAGCTAATCACAAGTGCACATCTAATTCAAAGGTTGAACAAACATAAAATGGATAACTCCACACTGAACAGAGAATCTTTAAAATGCAGTTTGCAATCCTTGAAACCATCACTCCATTTGTGAAGACCATCAGTGTTGGACTTTTTCTAGTGAATGGACTCAAAAAATTGCACGGTCTGTTAGTAATTAATCACGATGAAACTGCATTTTGATAAAAACCATATGTCAATAAAATAAGCAACATTTTCAATTCAAAGGTCCTCTTTGTTGCTAAATGATTGAATAAATATAGATATGAGCTCAAAAATAATTATACTTATTGTTTTTAATCTACTATTTAGGTTATTAAACCATCCAACTGGTATAAAATGCTATTATATCTATTCAGGTGTCCAATGTTTCAGGAACCCCTGATCATTCATGGAACTTATTTGAAAAAATTATTCCTTTAAAGTGTGGACTATGGACGTTGACATTAGCAGTACACATTAGTGCATGTTTGGCATCTGTGCAACTTATCGGTTGTGTACACCGATAAGTTGCACACAACAACAATACTTTTCAAAGTTCCATCAGCCTGATTGTTGAAGCAAAGATGAACCCCCAGTGGTCCAAGAGAAGCGGGTTTCTTCTCCTTTGCTGTTGTTTGTGTTTCAAATTTACAAGCATACTAGAAACACAATACAAAGTTCTGGCTTTGGACTTTTCTATGTAAAAAAATATATGAGATATATTATGTCAAAACTTAATGTGTTAAATACCCCTAAATAGAGCTGAGCTTTAATGCATTTTAACTGTTCTTTTAAGTTCAGTATACTGTTGCAAATAAAGTGGATTCTCAGTATTTGTGGCGTTTGAGAGACTAAGGACCACAACCACCCACAAATAGGTGAAATCCCCTCTTTATTGGTGAGGTACAGCCAGTCACCACCAAGAAAATAAATGGTGCTCCTTAACTGGCAATAATTTGGAGATACATTCCACAGAAAAATCTGCATACTGAAACTGAACAGCAAATAGGCTGGAGTCCACTGTCAATATTTTCAGACATTCCAAGACATAGTGTGTTGTCCTTTGGTCAAGCTATAGAACTGACAAAGACAGGCTGCATATTTGTGTCATATGAAAGGATCTTTGAAGACCTCTTCAATTGGCCTCGATGGGCTTCCTCAGGCGTATTAAGGCCTGAGGAAGCCCAGCCTGGGTACTTTGGGATGGGCGCTTCAATCTCCGGTGTTAAGATCATAGAGGTGTAGAGATTTGCCTGGAGTTCTTCAAGGCATTGGATGTTGGAGAGTTGTATTGGCTGACTCAACTCTGCAATATCGCATGGACATAGGAGACATTTTCCTTAGATTATCAGACTGGGGTGGTGGTCCCCCTAAAAGAGGAACTGCAGAATGTTCCAACTACAGGGGATCACACTTAAGCCTTGCTGGTAAGGTCTATTCAGGGGCTCTGGAGAGAAGGGTCCTTTTCATATCGAGACCTTGGTCCACACTCCCAGCAGTAAGTTGGCCTCGTTTTTGGTGAGAGTTGGACTCCACCAAGGTTGCCTTTTGTCACTTATTCTGTTGGTTGGTTGGTTGGTTGGTTGGTTGGTTGGATGGATGGACGGACAGACGGACGGACGGACGGACGGATGGATGGAATGCTCTGAAGGCTCTGTCATTTCAGTAAGCAATTTCAAAGTAGTGTGCATGCTGTAAATCAAGTTTTTGAAATAATTTGACTGAAAGCTTACAATATGAAAATCCAGTTGCTCAACAGAACAGGAATTTTTTAAGGCTCTCCAAAACATAATGTAGAAATGAATGGTTTCTATTGAACATCAAACACATACTGTATGAGCTGTATGAGTAGGTTTGTAGGCTGCATATAAATCTTCATTTCATGTATAGGTGGAGAAGTGGAACCTGATGGTTTGTCATAAACAGTGGATGCAGGTAATAAAGTTCCCCTTGATATATTTTTAAAGGATTAGGAACAGAAACAGAGGCTAACTCCTGCATTTTCATCCAAACATGAAAATGTTTTGGATGAAAACATTCACTGTGTTAACATGTGTAGGTCATGGTAACACAGTGAAAGGGGAAACCACTCTCATGTTGGGGTTTGACCTCTGGACCTTCAAGGCAATCCAATCTGAAAAATGTGAGAAATCTGAAGGAATCAAGAAGTAGACCACAACCAAACAGAACCCTGGATAAAATGCCGGGTTGCTGAAGATGAAAATCCTCCTCCGACCCTCCAGCGCTCATATGGCTCAAGTTTCTCCCTTTCTCAGAGCCCCCCCTTTCCTCAGACCCAGACATGCTCTGCAATTATGGAAGGAGGGACCTGCTGTTTTTTCCCTCTGTCTTTTTTTTTTTTTCCTTTGAAGGAGGTGTCCTTTCTTGTCTTCCCTAAACGTGAGCAGCAGCAGGATAATGAGGGTGCGTCCCCCCTTAGTCGGTCCAGACCCAGTACCTCCCAGTTTTTTGGGCTCCCATATAAAAGCTCTGCTGGAAAATGAGTGCAGGCAGTAGGGAGTTTTCTGCTGGGGTCAGGAGGACTTTGGACAGACGCACGGATCCTACCCCAAACACCCCTGTATGAGTGGAGTGTAGCAGAAAGAGAAAACATCCCCAACTTTTTTTTCCTCTCTTGCCTCAAAGAGTCTACATGTCTGGTGGCATCTAGACATGTTCAGCTTTGTGGATTTGCGGCTGGTGCTGCTGCTCAGCGCCACGGTGCTCCTGGCCAGGGCGCAGGGCGAGGACGACCGTAAGTTTCATCAGTTTGTTGGAGGTTCTCAACATTTTTCTCCCTTTTTTAAAAAAAAGGATGGATTTTGTCTTCATGACTGGACGGCTGCTGAGATCTTAGGAAGAGAAGAGGAGAAAACGAAATGATTTAGACATTAGATCATTGAAAGTTTGTTGTCTTCTGAGATAGACAGAACAGGGTGTACGTAATCCATTGGGCATCCAAAGAAGGCCTCCCTCTCTCCTTCTCTTTGTTCTAGTGTAGCACTCTCTTCCCCTCCATGTTCCCAGCATGCACGCAGAGCAAGTTGCTGCAAGTTTTTTGCAGACTTTTCTCCAGGCCATGCTTTTTAAAGAAGAAACCCCATTGCACAGATGACATGTACAGGGCCTTCAAAAGTGAATATTTGTAAGACACAAATAACGTTTTTTAATTTCTCTCCTTTTACCAGCGTTAAATTTGCTGCTCGATTTCCATTAGATGCGTCAGAGATGTGATATCTGTCTGAGGCCTGATTGATGTGGCAGTGTTAGTCACAGCCTGAGGCCAGCTTTTAAGTCAGACAGGTAAACTACAGCCCACATAATGACAATATTCCCAAAGGAAAATCAGGAGGGGAGAAACAGGTTCAGCCTTGCCCCTGACTAGATATAAATATCTTCCATCTGCAAAAATCTACAGCGGTTTTGATATTGAAAAGGCATCATGGAGGACTGTAAGAAATTGAATCTTCTGACAAGACAAAGAAAACCAAATCAACTCTGGGGACCGCAACTATGGAGTTGATATTTCGTTTTTCCAGATGTTCCTTTTATCTGGAACGGATTCAGCAGTTTTTTTGAAGCAGATGTACTTTGACACTAAGAGCGATCTCACAGCGACATCCAGAGGCTCCTCTCTGTGACTGCAGTAACATCTGGCTGCCACGTCCACCCCCCTCTCACACCCTCCTCCTCGTTTTCTTCACTTTCTTTCCACTCTTTTTTTGTCTGCTTTCCTTTAATTGCAAACACATGTGCAGAGTTTCCAGCAGCTGCTGCCAAACCAGCAGTCTACAGCACTGCTGTTTTTCTCCCTCTGAGCTCAGAACTTTGGCACGACACAAGATTTATATTCACTCAAAAAGTGCATTCAGGGTTAACATTGTGCTTAGAAGTCAGAGTCCCACCACTAAGATGGGAAGCTAACTTTCTTTTCAGTGGAGATAAAAATGTACTTGAAGGTTTTTAATTTTTGCTCTACATCTGCAGGCAGACTGTGTCCTCTCAGTCACCTCTAACCTCGGTCTGTTTCAGTTCTACACAGAAAGTTGTCAGAGCCACTGCTAAGCATTGAATTTATACAAAATAACATATATTTTTGCTAATATTAGAAACATTTACATAAAAGTATAGAGAAAACCAGAATTTAAGGCATTGTCAGCTCAGATGCCTCATTATATGCAATTCTAATGGCATGTAGACAGAAAAATTAATCTCCAGAGTATTTAGTGTACATTTTGTATTTTAATGTAATTTTATATTCATTCACAATCATATTTTTTTACTTTAAATTTTCCTTTTTGTTGCTCACGCATGTGCATGTCAATTTGACATCCCTCTCTCTCTGTTGCCCCCCTCAGGCACAGGTGCCAGCTGCACCCTTGGAGGTCAGGTGTTTGCGGACCGGGACGTGTGGAAACCAGAGCCATGTCAAATCTGTGTGTGTGACAGCGGAACTGTTCTGTGCGATGAGGTTCTGTGCGAAGAGCCAACTGACTGCCTCAACCCCATCGTCCCCCAGGGCGAGTGCTGCGCCATCTGCCCCGATGACGGTATTTCACTCGTATATCTTCTGGGTTACTTTTTCATAACTTTGATTCTATTATTTTCTGTATCATATCATTCCAGAAGTCATAAATATGAAAATACATTAAAAACAAACAAAGCACATAACATGAAAAAAAAGAAAAAAAGAAAACGGTTTACCTTTAACGCCCAGCTGATCTTTACATCTGTATATTTTCTGCAACACATTCATTATTTTTTTTTATTTTTATTTTTTTATATATGTTTGAAATTGTCTGTTTCTCCTTTTCAGGCTACCAGTCTGCTCAGGTTGAGGTAAATAAAACTTTCTTTACATTCAGAACTTTTTGGCATTTTTAGTTATTTGTTTAGTCTTCTAGGTGCCATGAAAATCCTTCAGTTGTGAACTGTTTTTATTGAACAAAAAAAGTGAGGTGATTAGTATGTATACTAATAATGAAGTGAACATTAATATTCATATCGTTCTATTCATATTATTTGTACAGATCAATGATGTGTAGTATAATAGCAACCAGAACATCAATACCTTTATCTTTACATTAAGACTATTTTTGATGTTTTTGCCTACAGGGACCCAAGGGAGACCGTGGACCCAAGGGAGAGAGGGTAAATTCACATTTTATTCTTCTGTGGATGTGCTTCCAGATTTGTTAAATTTTAATAGTGTGAATAAGTTCTGGCACTGTGACCAGAGTCCTGTGTGTTTTTGCTGGAGTCAAACGGGTCTATCAACAAAGCAGCAAAATTATATGTTTTGTCTTTTAAGTGGATGAGGAAGTAAGATTTAAAAATGTGGGAGCATTTAGCAAGAGTATTAGTCACTTGGTGGTTGTTACATTTACAACATGCCTGCTAAAACATGAACTAAAAGCTGTGAGTGCATTTTTACCACATGGAGCCATCTTCCCTTGCTTCTAGCATTGCTACTTGCATGATGAAAACATTAGTAGTTAGGTTAACAAAAGTATCAGTACATGAGGTGTTTGTGTTTTTGTCAAGAAAAAGCCTTGAGGTAATTTTTACTTTGATCTTGTTTTTAAGAATGCTAAAAATAAGAAATTGCTTTTTGTTTTTGTTTCAATTGTTACTTCATCAAAACTTATATCATGCATAAAACATTGTGACTTTTAAAACCATAAGGCAAATCGCATTAGTCCATTTTATTCAATTTGATGTAGCTAACAACCCAACTGGCTTTATGCTAGCTAAGCAGCTAGTCAAGCTGGGTCTGAAAGAAGCTTAATATGAATTAGCACAATGTGTAGTCTAAAACATCTTCAAATATTATTCATTTATCTGAAGTTGTCATCCATTACTCTTTGATGTGGATCATTAATAGGTTATATGCAACACACTCCTTAAGTGGAAATTTAGAATTCTCATGCAGAGTCAGCATGTTTACTGATGTCACATTGACCACAGCTTATCTTTTTGTGCCCGGTTTCACAGTCATTAGTGTTGAGAAGTCCAATTTTAGGAAGTTCTCTGTGATAATAAAGGACACGAGATTACACAATACAATCAAATATCCATTACTACACAGTATTTCCAATAAGGAGTCTTCAAGTATCCTTGCTTGTTTTTGTAATGATGGCTTTTTTTTAAGTGACACACATGCCCCGATGTTTGACATTTCTTTCATTTTTTTTAGGGTCCTCCTGGTCCCCCTGGTAGAGATGGCCTGGATGGACAGCCTGGTCTACCAGGACCTGCCGGCCCTCCTGGACCCCCTGGCCTTGGTGGAGTAAGTTGTTATTTTTTCGTGTAAATTTCTGTACTTGCCTAGGTTTGGGTTCAGATTGTAAAGAGCTAATCATGTTGGAGGAACAAGCCTACACGAAATGTTTGAGTGGACCTGCTGATATCAGAAAACATAAACTCCTAATTTGCTTTTACCACAGTAAAAGTTACATCTTTACACCCAATTGAGCTTGATGCCCTGGTTTCAAAATGTCTGGTGTTCTTGTGAGAAACATTAAAGCAAGCCTAAAATTGCAGAAAATATCATTTTCTTGGTAAAACTTGGGCATATTTTCAACTTTGTGGTCTATCATAAAATCAGCTTGCACATAAAAATGAACTAATGAGATTTGCAGACTCAAATCTCCTCAGTTTTGATGTTGGGTAAAAGGTTGCATAATGCACATGTGAGAAGATAGCTCGCCAGGAAAGGATGAGAAGATACTTAAATTTTTACAACCATTGTCATTATTATTATTATTATTAGTTTACTATTAATAATTACTTATTAAAAAATTTGACACACTACATTAATAAGTTTAGTCTGAGTGTTTTACGAAAGCATAAAAGAAAAAGCATGGAAACACAAAGAAGATAATACAAATCAACAGCCATCTGTGAGTTGCTACATCAGTTTCACAATCTGACTTTAAATTAAAATTTGATTCTCAAGGGCCATATCAAGTCAATAAACCTTTGAATTTTATGTAAATTTCTGAGGCAATGTCCTACAGCTAATATAACATTTCTGCAACATGCTAATTCCCCTAGAAAATCTATTGGTACACATTACTTGTTTGGAGCCAATTTTTAACTTTGCATTTGCCTCACACAGTTGATGGGTTTTGCAAGAATATTTTTTAGTTTACCTACAGTATGTAAACTTAAAAAAATTTTTCCACTTTATATTTGACTGCTAATTTTTGACATTCTTAGCATCTGATAACATCTACCATATATTAATTTTTATTAACCTCAAACATTCTTTTATCTTGTTTGAAAAGTAAAGTTAACAGATGGACACCCAATAGTGACTAACTAGACCTGGACTAACCTGTTGTCCAGGTTTATATTATTTTTTACATTTAGCTGTTCTGAAATAACAGTACAAAAAAAAATCATATATTTTTTTAAACTAAAGCTTTCATATCATAGGAAGTGAATCTCATCAAAGGGTTACATTAAGGGCAGGTCTTGGTGTTGTTTTAAGGCTCTATGAAAGTTCCTGTTAAACATAACCCTTGCTCAATGTATGTAATATGTGATCAATAAATATCTCTTGAAGGACATGTCTGTTTTCTTTTTGTGCTTCAGAACTTCTCCCCTCAGATGTCTGGTGGTTATGATGACAAATCCCCTGTTATGCCTGTGCCTGGACCAATGGTAGGGCAGGTTCACCCTTGTACATGTCTATTATTTTCCAGTGATTTAAGATGGTGCTGTTTCTGACTTCTGCCCTTGTTTGACTAACAGGGCCCAATGGGACCCCGTGGACCTACTGGACCTCCAGGTCAAAGTGTAAGTGGATCATTTCCTTCCTTCCAGTGAGATGATCATAATGTTAATACCGACTGCCTGACTGCATTGAGCTGTTTGTCCCATAAACCACACGTATCTAGTCTCAGCTTAATCTAGCAAATTCAGCTTGGAAATTTGCGAATTTTAATATATGTTCTTAAGCATACTGTAGTACTCAGTTGACTGTTTCCTGATTATATTTGTTAGGTATTTCACTTAAAGGATTCTATAATAATAATAATGGATTCAGTTTAACCCTTGAATTATTAGGGTTGTCAGATTTCCTGTTTTAACTTCAACAGAATTATGGTCAGTTTGAAGCAGAATATTTAATCTGTCATTTTAAGCCTGTGGATCACTTTCTGACACCAATTCAAGAAACCCATAACAAGAACACATGGCTGGCTATGGTGTCAGAGCAGCTGAAGTTATTCAGGATTATTTTGTTAGATAAGAAGTGTCATTTTTTTATAACCTGTAGAATTCAGATTCAGAATCAAAGAAAAAAATTGTTAGTTCCTTTGTGATGATGTTTGAGGTTCTGTCTCCTTCTACAGGGACCTCCAGGACCCAATGGACATCCTGGTGAGCCTGGAGAGGCTGGAGCCTCTGTGAGTGTTGACAATAGACACATCTTTTCACCTAACTTGTCCACAGTCCACATAACACTCTTTGTCTTTTAATCAGGGTCCCATGGGGCCACGCGGACCTGCAGGACCTCCAGGAAAGAATGGAGAGGATGTAAGTGGTCAGCCTGTATTTTTCAGTTCCTGAGGACACATCACTTTGAATCAAAGCATAGTGATTAAAGTGGATTTGTAATTATATCTTAATTTTGTATGTCGTCAGGGTGAGGCTGGCAAACCTGGTCGTGGTGGTGAGCGGGGACCTTCTGGTCCACAGGTACTTCACTGATCAAACATGTTTTTGAGTAAATATGTGTAAATCAAAACCAAGAGCACAGCAGAGTTTAACTTAAACTGTTCCTCTTTTTCGTTACTTTTTTTTCCCAGGGTGCTCGTGGTTTCCCAGGAACCCCCGGACTTCCCGGAATCAAGGGTCACAGAGTGAGCTAAAGCCATTTTGTGTCATCGCATTCATCCAAACCTGAGAAAATCTCATGAAGAGGAACTTCATCTTTATGTTTCTCTCTTGGCCTTCAGGGATTCAGCGGTCTGGATGGTGCTAAAGGAGACACTGGCCCTGCTGGACCCAAGGTGACTAAATGTTTCCATTGTCTCATTCTTTCACTTGATGTCCAAAGTTTCATTTCAATAAATGTTAACATACATTGTAGCGATGCTACAATGTATGTTAACAGAGTCAATATAACAAAATAGTGAGTATAGTTGAACGATAGTTGCTCATTTAATTTCCAGAAATTCCAGCAGATATAAAAGGACAACCTGACTAGCTGATCTCAGTAATAGAATGGCTTTTAAATGGGTTGTTACATATTTTATTAAGGCTCACTAGAGTAATTACTTAAGAAACATTTTGGCCAGTTATACGTGACATTAATATTGCTGTCATAATTGAGATAAACAATGTTTATCATTGTTTGACACAAGGAAAAAAACTGACCACAATATGTTGCAGTACTATCACTATCTCATGCCCAAACAAAAACACAAACAACAAGATAGACATAAATGCTGGATATTAATATCAGCCAAGTTTTACCTATGGGACTGATGCCAATATGTTAAAAATGACCAAAACCAATGTTAAAGAGGCAGTATTCTGTAAAATATACATTTTTGGACTTTACATCATGTTTTTATGTTATTCCCTCATCAAAGACATACCCGAAGTGTTGCCTTATTCTTTAATGCGTGTTTGAGAAATCTTTAATCTCCCATGGCAACCATTCAGCTGTGCAAAACGCCAGGGGGAACTGAGGGACAGCTCCTTGTGTTATCGAGGTGCTGCTCTTCCTCGGAGCTTCTGCCTCCCCAGCGACTTCCCCACTCAGCTCCTTCAGACTAGCTAGCAGCAATTAGCAAACACCTTGTGAAGCTTCACATCTGTCATTATATGAGCTACTTCTCAGTGTAATGCTGGTAAAAACATTGTGAAAGACTTAACAGAGGAGTTGTGATGACTTCCTTAAGGTGGAGTTTCAGAAAGAGCAGGAATTTTTCAAGAGAAGGAGACCTAGTATCAAGGTGTTAAAATACAAGGTCAACTTTCTTTGGAATGATATTTGGTATATATAGCATTTTTATAACAACTGGAGGCATCATAGTTACTTGATTGTGCTATAAGATGCCACTATGTGGCTGGAAAAATACATAATACTTCCCCTTTAATGCCAATATATCAGATCCTTTAGGCAAAAAAGAAATAGAACTTGAGAGGAATTAAATATCCAGAATTTTGTGCCCCTAAACTCAATATTGTGTAAACATTTGACGCCCTGTGATGCTCCTCTCCTCCTGCTTTGCACCGCTCTGTGCCGCTGCATCAGAGCGGTGCTACAGCGCTGTGCCTCTCAGAACACAGGATGAACCTCAAAATGATTTTTCTGTTGTCAAAACAACATAGCGAAGCATCATTTTACATGCAGCTATTCATGATTGAAATAACACTAAGAAACGCAAACAATGATAAATGCAAATACGAGATTATGATGAGAAATCCCCTGTTATGCCTGTGCCTGGACCAATGGTAGGACACGTTTTGCCTGTTCCATCCTGTTTTGTATCATCCTTCAATTGGTCACTTGGTGCATGTTCATGTCCACAAAAAGTTCTTTGGAAATCACCTGATTGGTGCTACAATATGATTGTTATATCTGAGTTAAAAAAAAACATGACTTTTTCAAACATATTTTTTTCCATAACAATTTGGCCAGTCTTTGTCTTTTGCTACCAGCAAATGAAAATATTGAAAATTAAACTTGCAACGAGATGTCCTCTCCACAGTTGGCCTAATATTGTACCTTTATAGTTTTTGCATCCATCCATCCATCCATCCATCCATCCATCCATCCATCCATCCATCCATCCATCCATCCATCCATCCATCATGTTACACTTACCCCTGGAGTTGTGAGGGGTGCTGGTGCCTATCTCCAGAAGTCAACGGGCGAGAGGCGGGGCAAACCCAACAGGTCAACTGTTGACCTGTTGACTGAACAGGTCAACAGTCATGTTTTTATAAGGAATGTAAAATAATCCTTACATTCTGTAAACTTCGGTTCTTAGCTAAGTTGACAATACACGGGCATACTGTCGACCTTCTTTATCTGAAAATGGAATGTTTTGCAGAGTCACAATTTTCAGGCACCATATATTAAAGATGTTATTTAACATATGTGCCAAGAAAGATAAAACTAAAATTTGGCTCAGGGTGACTAAGGATTAAGTTTACTAACAGGTGATTCACTAATAGTTCAAATCAGAAGAAGAGATTAAAGAATCCAACAGGCAGGTTATGTTAGTAGCCATTAGCTGCAGCACTCTGCTTAACCTGCACACTCATTTGTGATAGTTACACAATTTGCCACATTGTTTTAGCATTAAGATTGATTGTTCTGTTGATGTCCCTTCACATTCTCCCCTGTCTGTCTCTTTCCTCATGTTAGGGAGAGGCTGGAGCCCCTGGTGAGAATGGAACTCCTGGTGCTATGGCAAGTGAAAAAAAATATTTTTATGCCAATTCTACCTGGACTTCAACTTAACCTTTGACTTACTGCAACTAAATACATGTTGAATTGTATTCCTTTAGGGGCCTCGTGGTCTGCCTGGTGAGAGGGGTCGCGCAGGTCCTTCTGGAGCTGCTGTAAGTCCATGCATTCACGCTCTAAGCTATAATTTGTTGAGTCATACACCAACCAATTATGTCTGTCTGTCCGTCTGACTCCTGCAGGGAGCCCGTGGTAACGATGGTGCTGCTGGTGCTGCTGGACCTCCGGTATGTCTTTGATTCTCTCATAGTTGAGTTGACGAAGTTCTGAAAATAATATTGAATTACACTAGTGAAATGTACTATTTACATTAACATTACAGCTGCATATTCTGTATTTGCAATCACAATTTCATGTAGGAATTCTATGCTGATTTCTATGCTATGCTATGCTTCAACAGGAATCCTGAAGGGACAAACTTGCTTGAAAAATAAGTTTATTTGCTATAATTTGAAGTTAATTGGGGGAGGGGCATTGGACTAATTGCAATGTGCATTTCTGACCACAAGATGGCATTACATTCTGCACACTGGACCTTTAATGCTTATATTTCACTATGTTGAGTAAATCTACCAAATTAGAGGAGCTTTATTGTTTGAGCTATGGTTACAGAAAACTGAAAGGAAGACCTGATTTTTGTCTGAATTTCCATTTGTTTGCTTTCAGGGTCCCACTGGCCCTGCTGGACCTCCGGGATTCCCAGGTGGCCCCGGGCCCAAGGTAAAAAAAAAAAAAAAGAAAAGAAATATCACTGTTTCACACTGGTAATAACAGTTTAGTGTTTCATTTGCGAGTCTACCTAATTAAGCATATTTATGTTAATGTTTTAGATTTTAACCAAAGCTTTCACATCCAACTAATTCTTGTTTTTGGTTTTCTGTCTCCCAGGGTGATGTTGGAGCACAGGGAGCACGTGGACCTGAGGGCCCTGCTGGAGCTCGTGGAGAACCTGGTAACCCCGGACCCGCTGGCGCAGCTGGACCTTCTGTAAGTTTGAAGCTCTATCTTTACAACAGAGGTTTAAAAATTAATAATCAAAAGGTTTTGATTATTAATTTTGATTATTAATTAAAGGTTTTGATTTGAAACAGTTCAAATTAATTCAGGCAAAATAAAACTTCTGGTGCTTGTTTAAAACAAAATTACAAAAAAGTTACTTTTAATGTAATTTGTCTCATTCTAGCAGTAAGGATTTGTTCTATTTCCTCCTTAGGGAAACCCTGGAGCTGATGGAGCCCCCGGTGCTAAGGGAGGCCCTGTAAGTGTATTTCTAAAAACAAACAAACAAACAAACAAACAAACAAAAAACTATATATATATATATATATATATATATATATATATATATATATATACACAAAATTTCACTCCAATTTAAAGACGCACATGAGTGTAGGAGTGTGTTTTTT
>CAEFZY010049764.1:0-32973 GCA_903066815.1 Brachyrhaphis roseni
ATACTATTTTTGTGACCATTGGCATTTGGGAATGTAAAACAATTGTGCATAAGCTTCTGGCGGGTGGAGGTTAACAAGTTAAAGTACAGCTCGGATCACTGAGATGGAGAAATGCTTTGCTTCTTGTTCCTCCTAACTCCTTGTGTGTAATTTTTTTTTCATTGCAGACTGCAATAAAATACTTAAATAAAGCCACTGATGTTGCATACATCATATCTGAATGTTGGGTTTTTTCTCTGCAGGAGTTTGATCCAGAGGAGTTCTATCAGCGCTTGGAGGCTGCAGAGGGCCAAGCCAAAGTAGGCCAGGGCATTAAGACTGATATTCCCCGATACATCATCAGCCAGCTTGGCCTAACTAGAGATCCACTGGAAGGTGCTGCCGAAATCCCTACTAATTATGTATGGCTAATATATGAAACATGATGGTTTCCATTCATATTTTAATGTAAAATGTTAATGTTATTAATGTGAGTGTCTGTTATTCTTAGTTCTTAGAGACAAGAACAGTACGTATTTGTTTTGTCTTGAAGAAAAAAAAAGAAAATTACTTTTCAGAACTTATTCTTTATTCAGTTTTCTAATACAGAAAATCAGAATGTCTGAGAAAACAAATCTGTGTATTTTCATTGATTTAGATTGAAATATTCCCTATTTTTTAATGCATCAGTGCAGCTTAGGTCTTTGGTCATGAATCAGTTTGAAGAATTTTTATCTTTTTCAGCTTATTTATTATTGCATGCTATAAATTAATAATATTACAGGGATTTTAGTTATGCAAGCATTTACAATATCTGTACAAATTACAGATTTGAACTTTTTATTGCAATATTTTCTTGCCTTTACTCCCCTTGTCAAACCAAGTAATTGGGTTCTTATTGTGTTCTCTATCAATATGGCAACTCGATATAAGCACTGACTTAATGGTAATCAGAGAGTTAAAAGTAAGCGCAGTTACAAAAATATTCTAAAACAACGCTTCTCAGTGTAACATTTTGTTTTTTGTAGATAAAAATGTTAAAATGCATGAATGAAAGCAGCAGTTTAGATAATTAAACCATTTTAAAATGCAATTTATTTGCGCGAAAACAACTTAACGGCTGCTAAGCACTTATTTGTGAGTGTGCCAATAGTGTGCTTTTTACTTTATTTTTAGCTTAATGAGGAAGAACTAGTTTTCTGCAACTCATTGATTTTATTTTCACGAGAAGCCAGAAATATGTACTGTTGGCTTCAGACCCTTTTTAGATCATGGTTTTAAACCATTGTTTGCCATATAAATTTCTGTTTTATATGGCAAACAAAACAATGTTTCATCAAAACCAAGTATACAAACTGAACTATCAAAATATTTAAGTGAAGAATAACCCTCTCCTGATTTGGCAAATAGAGTGGTATAGCTCTAGAAATAGAGATGATTGAATCTAATCCACATGGCCAAAAAATAGCCCTTTGCCACTCTGCCGGCATGGAGACCAGCATTGGTTCACTAAAATGATCTAATGACTTTTGGAACATACAAATAATACCTGACCAGGTAATTGTTTTGTCCTGAACTGTGTGGAATGTTTGAAAACCTGCTGGAAAAAAATTTGAAAAGTGTGATGTTTTTAAATGGAATTTTTGCAGGAACCCTGAATACTTGGTCTTGGACCAAAACTCCGTCCTAATATGGTGGACCTCCTCGTTTAGAGTCAGGTTAGGTTTATAGGTAAGGTGAGGACGGAATTTTGGTTAGGGTTAGGAATATACCAGTCATAGTTTAAGGAAATATCTGGATTAGGCATAAGGGCAGATATTAAAATGAATGGATGTTAAACAAATCTTCATATGGGTAGAAATACAAACTTGTGTGTGTACTTATATATGCCACATATATAAGTGCAGTGACTGAAATGAAAAGTCAATACAAAGTCCTCGAACCAATAGAAGTACAAGGGTGTGTGTGTGCGCGGGTTTATTTGTTTACCAGCCTTTTTGTGGTATTCAACAATCTTCTGAGGACCAACACCTGGTCCTACTGCGGCGGACTCACATGTTAAGGGTTAGCGGGCAGGTTAATGGGTATGGGACGAATTAGGTTTTGGATTAGGTTTGGAATGTAAATGCTTACAGTAAGTGTTAAGGTTAGGGATTAATAAGGTTGCTCAGACAAATTACAATGCCAAGTCCTAATACTGAGAGAAACAAACTTGTATGTATGTGTGTGTATTAGACACTGAACAACAATATACTAAGTTTAAAGCTGGAAGAAATTGTTTTTTTATCCACTCACTTAATGGCTTTACATAAAGAGTTGCTTACAGATGTGCATAAATTCCAAATGTCTGCATCCAAATCCTTATTGTCCCCACTGCAGTTAATTGATGCAATTTCTCCTCTGGTCCTGCAGAGATGGTCCATCTGGAGCAGCAGACCAGTACGTGTCAAAGGTCAGCCAGTAAAGAGTCTGATGACTCTGGAGAGGCAACACCAGTACAGGTTTGTTGTCGCATTGCAAGCTACCCAAGAACTCTTAGAGTGAATGAATTGTGATGATGAAATGAATTACATTTTAATCAGTGATTATACATAAAATCCTTTAGATGATTGGTTGTTGCTTCAGAATGACACAGCTGCTTGTGTGTTTTCTTTCCTTTTTGGATGCAGAGCCACACTGCCTGCACCCCTCCTCGTAGAAAACCGCTGGAGAGTGACTTTGAGACCATTAAGCTCATTAGCAACGGAGCCTACGGGTGAGCAACACTGTTTTGTTTGACTCAGTGGAAATTCTATGTTTACACCAGTTTGATCTGAATGTTGTTGGGAAGCTTATTAGTACTTATGTCTTTTCTTCCTGTCTTGTTCTGCGTCCTGTCATCTTTCTCCTTTCATCGGTCTCCTGCCATGTAGGGCTGTATATTTGGTGCGCCACAAAGAAACCCGCCAACGTTTTGCCATGAAGAAGATTAACCGACAAAACCTGATTCTTAGGAACCAAATCCAGCAGGTGTTTGTGGAACGTGACATTCTCACGTTCGCTGAAAATCCGTTTGTGGTCTCCATGTTCTGTTCTTTTGAGACCAGGAGGCACCTATGCATGGTCATGGAGTATGTTGAAGGTAAATGGATACACATGACATCTAAAGATGCATACTAACATGAACACTTATAGCCTTACGAAATTATAAATAACCCTCTGAACCTACTTACATTGTGTCACATTGCCTCCACAATTTATTGGATTGTGGAACAGTTGTGTTGTGTTGTTTTGTTTTGTACCAGTTTTGCTTATTTTAAGACTAGTGAAGGCATGACTTGTGGAAAACCTTAAATGGAAATTCCTATGGCTTTCTTCCGTCGATAGATTTATTTCTACCAAACTCAACTCCTCCATAAAGTCCAGAGCTGGGCTCTTTATTAGAGCTTTGGAAATGACGTCATTGCGTGCGACGTTTACATCTCGCGCAGTCACTCGGCGCCATCTTTTGAGGCCACAGACCAAACCAAACTTTATTCCGGCGTTTTCAAGTTGGAGATTTGAAGAACGTAATATCAGGACGTCTCACCGCTGATACCCAGGCCATTCGTCTCCTTTTCGTTAGCTCTGATAGCTTAGCCCCATCGCCTTGTTTACAGGCAGGAAAACAGTGAAACGAAAGTCCGTTTTCCATCTTTTTACCGTTTCGGTCGTGTGATTGGACATTACATCCAATAACGCAGCAAGTTCGAACCATTGCCAAATAATTTTAAGTAACTTGGATTAAAAAATTCAAAATATCTGTGAGACAGTCGTTTTGTCGGTTATGTATATGGCCCCACAAGATGGCGCTCATATCCATACGTAGAGCAATAACGTCACGTTCCAAAGCTCTATAGTCCTGTTGATAGATTCTCTTGTGGATATAATAAGTTGTCCCCAGAGGCAATAAGGTGTAACTTGTCATAATTTAGCATACATTCATTATATTTCACGCAAAATGCTGAAAGGTGTGAAAAAATCCATTTAGCTGACCTGCTTTCTGCTTTAGGTGGAGATTGTGCCAACCTGTTGAAGAACATCGGCCCCCTCCCTGTCGACATGGCCCGGATGTATTTTGCAGAGACCGTACTTGCCTTGGAGTACCTTCACAACTATGGCATTGTGCACAGAGATCTCAAACCTGACAAGTGAGCTCCCCAACAGCTGTGCAAAACAAACCTTCTCCAACTTACTCTTGCTTTCACACAATTACTTTAATCTGCTTTAGTGCTTTTGGCCTCTGAGGTGTTATTTCTGTCTAAACTAAAAACTCTGAGGTTATTGTTAGATGTAAACTTCTCTTAGATCTCTAATTTATGCTCTGCTTCCTTTCTTCTGTTATAGTTTGCTGATCACGTCCATGGGCCACATTAAACTGACGGACTTTGGGCTGTCAAAGATCGGGCTAATGAACATGACGACCAACCTGTATGAGGGACACATTGAAAAAGACACCAGAGAATTCATAGACAAGCAGGTGTGGGTCTTGTCTCAAGATTTTTAGTGGTGGTTGTGAAACTGAGCTAACTAGTAGCCCTCCTTTTCTCCCTCCTTCCCTGTCATCATTGTGTTCAGGTGTGTGGCACTCCAGAGTATATCGCTCCTGAGGTCATCTTGAGGCAGGGTTACGGCAAACCTGTGGACTGGTGGGCCATGGGTGTGATCCTTTATGAGTTTCTGGTCGGCTGTGTGCCTTTCTTTGGAGACACCCCAGAGCAGCTGTTTGGTCAGGTTGTTAACGGTAAGCAGACAGTCAAAATCAAAATGGTAAATTGCTTTTCCATTAATCACATAATTGCCCAGCTAATGTTACTGTACCAAAAACGTCTTTAAAATAAGCAAACAACTCTTAGCCTGGTGGGGGGCAAGTAAAGCCTGGTTGTCCCCCAGGCTTAGGATGCACTTAATGTAATAACATTACTACTCTGTATTAACATTAACTTTGAGTTACGAGGCTCGCTGTCGAGCATCATTCTTGGCTCCTGTACACACTTCATAGTGGAGAAAAACTCCATGTCCAGTGATTGCTGGACATGGAGCAATCACTGATGTCATCTTCCTGTTTAAGATGACATCATCTGGCCAGAAGGGGAAGACGCTTTGCCAGCTGATTCTCAGGATCTGATCACCCGGCTGCTGAGGCAGAATCCTCTGGAGCGCCTGGGAACAGGTTGGTGGAACAATGAGACTCGTTCTGTCTATGTGCGGGAAGGATATGACACTCTCCCAGACGGCCACATAGTAAAGACCGGAACCCGGCTGATGTGCTAGAAAATCTAAGTGGATGTGATAGATTCCCCAGCAACAATAGCTGCACAATTTTTGTGGACCAAATAGATATTTTTATCTATGCAGATCTGTGTTACCAGATCTGTGCAAGTCTGGTAACACGGCATAGATACAGTTCTGTTTCCAATTTGATGGTAAACTGCTGTTTTCTCCTCTCCTAGTGTTCATGTCTAAAATAACACTCTCACACTCGCTGTAGCCCTTAACATGGAACATAAGCTCCATGTTGCATGGTTAAAGGTGAAAGGGGAAGTAATAGGTAAAATTGACTTTTTTGAGCTTTACACCATGTTATGTTATTCCCTCATCATAAATATAACTGGAGTGTTGCTTTGATTCTTTCATGTACGTTTGGGAAACCCTTGCAAAACAGCTGAGTGGTAGCGATGCTTCTCCTCAGAGCTGGTGTTTTTGGGGCACATTTAACCCTTTGAAAGAATAATGACTGGTTTATTTTTACTCTAGCTGGGACCACGGAGGTGAAGAGTCACATGTTCTTCCTGGGCCTGGACTGGAACGGCCTCCTGAGGCAGAAAGCTGAGTTTGTACCTCAGTTGGAGTCTGAAGAGGACACGAGTTACTTTGACAGTGCGTAGATAATTTCAGAAACACATGTGAATGTGCAGATGTCAAAACATTCAGCAGGTCTGGTAACATGGCATAGATCCCAGTACTGTTTCTGATTCTGGTAAAAATACCTTACGTTCATGGGTACAAACTTTGGTCTTAAGATGGACAGTAATTTTAAACTCGACAGTCAAATAAGCGCCACAGTCAAGTCTAGTTTTCATCACTTACAAAAACTAGCAAAGGTAAAATCTATTCTTTCAAGGCAACAGAATGAAACAGTAATTCATTCCTTCATTTCATCACAATTGTGATGAAATGAAGCTGACTCCAAATTACCTTGATTTTAAAGTCAACTGGTGCAAAATGCTGTTCCTGTCTGCTAACAGGAACATTTGAGAGAGAACATTATTTCTGTTCTGGATTCTCTCCACTCGCTGTCCGTGTATTTTAGAGTTCATTTTAAAGTTATTTTGATTGTATTAAAGGTTTAAGCAGACTTGCCTCGCCTTATTTAACAAAACTCCTTCTGGGTCACTTGGGTCTGCTGACCAGTTGGTCCTGGTGATTCCCAGTTGCTCCTGGTCATTCCCAGTTGCTCCTGGTGATTCCCAGTTGCTCCTGGTCATTCTCAGTTGTAAGTGGAAGCTTCTCTGTTACTCTGAGCTATGGAACGCTCTGCCTTTGCACATCCGACAGACCCCTCACTGTCCACTCACTGTCCATGTTTAAAACATTGTCTGAAAACTTATTTTGACTCACTGACCTTCAACCAACTGAGACTTGATTTTATTTCATCTGTATTGGTATTGATTTAATCTGTTTAACTGTTTTATTGTGTTAAATTTATTATTGTGTGCTTAGCTCTGTCACTATTTTTATGCAGTTTATTTATTTATTACTGATGCTCAGCACTTTCTTTCAGCTGTGACTGCTGTTAAAGTTCTTTAGTTGATGATGATGATGATGATGATGTATCCTGCAGCACGGTCGGAGCGCTACTGTCACCTGGGCTCAGATGATGATGAAACCAATGATGACGAGTCGTCTCTGGAACTCAGACAATTCTCCTCGGTGGCTCACCGCTTCAGCAAGGTACACCTCGCCCTGCTAGATAACGGCTGTGTTTCAGTTCCTCGTTATGTGAGGAGGAATACACATATAGGCTGTAACAGATGACATGTTTGTTTCTGATGTGTAGGTGTACAGCAGCACGGAGCACCTGTCCACTTCCACCCCATCCAATCAGAGCCTGTCATCATCAGAGCGAAGCCACAGTGAGGAGAAGGAAGACCGCTGGGACGGCAGGGGAGTCCTCTCACCGGGAGACGGACACAAGAACTTGGCTGCTGGAGACAGGAGGACAGATGGACAGAGAGGGAGGTGAGTCCGTGAAACCAGTCTGATGTAGAACCAGTTAAACTTCCATACTGTGTCTTAGCTGTAGTTTTATTCCTAAAAGATTCAAAAGTAATACGCATATTTTTTATAATGTATATATAAACTGAGTAGAACTACAGTTGTATTGGTTTTTACACATTTTCACATTTCAGAATGCTGAGCAGTACTTGGTGTCCTGCTATAAATATGATTTACTTCTGCTGAAGACTTCAGTTTGACCTTGAAAGTCATTTAAAACAACAGTTTCTTTCCAAGTCTTCTGTCATATTCCATTACTCAGGACAAGCGTTTGATTCTTTGCTTTTTAAATAAAATTGTTCAGTTTGATCTATTCAGATTAATTGCATTTGAAATATTGATCTAGGATGGATAGCAGGATCAGACTTTGTCTACACTTCTCTTTACTCATATGCAAACCTAGATTTTAGTGTGGAAGGGATTTTTTTTTTTTTACAAACACTTTCCAAAGCAAACTTATCCTTAACTATGACTGCCAGATAGAAAAACAAAATTGCAACATAATCACTATAGTGGCGGGTCATTCATAATAAATCAATAAACGGATCTTACAAGCTGTATGTAGCCCATGACATGACTGATCAATTTAGAAAATTTTAGAGGAAACTTAAATTAAAAAATAACTTAACCTCTAAAAAGAATTAGTTTAGAAAAAAACAAAAAGATCCTTTCAGACTTGTGTACTCTAGCCATTAAAAACTGGAGTACACTCCAGTTAAGAAGTGAATACTAGAGGATGTTTGTTCAGGTACCGTTTCAGTCCAGATGTGCTGAGACGCACCAGACGTTGTGTTCAGTACTTGTTTTTCTCTGGGTGCAGCTCAATTCAAGATCATCCAGTTTTGCCAAACATGCTCAGACATTTACCAGAGTCAAACTGACCATGTCATCCAAACCATGACAGGGAACCTAGAGACCGCATGATTGAAAATGATGTTAAAACAGATTTATCTGAATAACCTTGTTGATCATTCTCTGAGGTTGTAGAAGTAGAATTTACGACCTGGACAAATTACTACTGAATAATTATAGGCCGATCTCCAACCTTCCATTCATCAGGAAAATTATTGAACAAGTTGTTTCAACATTTAAATAGTTTCCTAATGATGACCAACAGCTTTGATGTCTTTCAGTCTGGTTTCCGTGGTTACCACAGTACTGAGAATGCCCTCATCACAATTTCTTTGACATCCACATAAATACAGACTGTGGAAGAACCGCAGTGCTGGTTCTGTTGGACCTCACAGTACTCAGCTGGTTCGAATCTTACATAAAGAACATGGATTTCTTTATTTCAATTGGAAACTTCTCATCAAAATGGACAGAAGTCGCATGTGGGAAACCCCGAGGTTCAATCCTAGGACTCTTCTTATTCAGTATTTATATGCTCTCACTCAGGTGCTACTCAGATGATAGACAACTCTATTTGTGACTCTGAACCATCCAATCACTGAACAGATGCTTAGAACAGATAAATGTGCGGATGTGTCATATCTTTCTCTAGCTGAACAGAAACAAAACTGAAGTTATTATCTTTGGACCTAAAGAGGAATGATCTAGAGTCAACACACAACTTCAGCTGGAAAGTAGAGATCAGGCTGAAACCTGGGTGTAGTGATGAACTCTGATTTGAACCTTCAGACTCACATAAAGACAGTTACAAAGTCGACCTTCTATCACCAGAACATCTCCAGGATGAGAGGACTAATGTCTCAGCAAGATTTAGAGAAACTCAACATTTATCTTTAGTTGCATTGATTACTGCAGCAATGTCTTCTCAGGTCTGCTTAAAAAAAAATCAATTCTCCTTACTAAAAACCAGGAAGATAGACCACATCACCCAATTCAGCCAATTCTCTAGATTTTTTTATTTATTTTTTATTGGATCTTTTTTACTGTCCTGTTTTTTTCCCTTGTTAGTAAATATTTAATTTGATTTAGTATTACCATTGTTTTAGTCTTTAGGTTTTACATTGTTGTTATGAGCCTCCCAGTGCAGTTTGAAATAAAGGATCACTCTCAAAAATTAGATTTCATCTACTATTTCCATTTCATATTAATTATCATGAGTTTAACAACAAACTTTTACCAAATTCTTCCCAATGTCACTGAAACTGTAACATTTCTGCTTGGCGTTGTGTGTGCAGTCTTCGTCCTCGTGCTTCCTCCAGCTCGTCACATTCAGAACGCAGCGGTAGCCCGCTGGTCATGAACAGCACGAAGAGCCTGGATGCGGCGGCTCGCATCGCCATTCCCACTGAGGAGGAAGGTAAAGATCCTTTCCGTTTCCTCCTCTGGCTCATTATTAGAATGTCTGCGCTCACGCTCTGCACCGTCTCCTAGAAGAAATTGTCTCCAACCTGAGGCGGATCCGTCTCCGGAGCAACAGCACAGGGACGCGGCCATCGTTCCGCAGAGGCGCGTCGCGGCGCATCGCCCACCAGCTGGAGACCCCAGAGAAACCCAGGTCCTCCGCTGGAAACGTCCCCAAGTCTGCTTCCATCTCTGGTCTGTCCCTCATCATTACCCCAGGTAGGACCGTCAGGTTTAGACACTGTGCCTACTGCCTGGCAGCGAGGACATGAAACCACTGTGTGGAACAACTGCTGCATTCCATTGACCAAATAGCTGCGCAAATTGAAATTACGACAACAAATTTGCTTAATGGAAACACATCAGATTTGAAAAACACATTTTTCGCTAAAGAGTTTTTTTTGCTGGGATGAGGTGGTCTTTCAGCCTTATTGAAATAGATGTATTTCACAAATCTGCAATGGAAACTTTTTCGTATCACACAAGTCACATGATAAACAGCCAGATGTTAGTGTTGGGTAAGGTGACCAAACGTCCGTATTTCACGTCCTGTCCCGGGTGTTTTTTTTTTTGAAAGTGCGGAAATGTCCTGGTTTTGAAATTATACGTTATAATTTCCCCTCCCCCGCAACAAAACATAACAGCGTCGTCATCCCCCCTCCCCCCCCCCAAAAAAAACCAGAAAAATGTGTCGTCCACCCACCCACCCCAACAAAAAATAAAAGGATAATCCTTTTCAAAAACCACAGACATCTCTATGCATGGGAACAGAGATCCCCCACCCCTCCAAGGTGTCCTGGTTTTCCCAAATGAAAATATGGTCACCCTAGTGTTGGGGGAAAAGAAGACAACAGGAAGTCATGGGGGAATGATGGTGCAGAGTGTTTTTTATTGACTTATCGTCTGAACTATCTTATTCATGCTTCTTAATTAATGGAAACACCACAATTGCAGCTTTAATAAAACATTTAGACGGTTAAAAATGTCAGTTTTTTTAAATATAGACGAAGAACATAGACATGGTTTAGCACACACTGTAATGGAAAGACAGCTGATGATAAAAAATAGTGCAATCCCTGTTAGAGTGACATAATCATTGCAGTTTCTTTTTCTTTTCTTTTTTTTTTTTTGTGTTGTTGTGTAACCAGATGACTCGGCTGGTCCTCCTCTAAGTCCCAAATCGTCCCTGTCCTTGTCATCCAACCCATCCTCCAGGGACTCATCCCCCAGCCGGGACCTGCCCATCAGCATCAGCTGCCTCAGGCCCCCGGTGGTCATCCACAGCTCTGGCAGGAGGTTTGGCTTTGCGCTGCGAGCCATCAGGGTCTACATGGGAGACAGCGACGTCTACACCGTCCATCACATGGTCTGGGTAGGTGGTCCTGCCAGGACAGTCCTGCTCTGAAGTTTACATGAACTCATCATCAGTGTTAAAACACCAGTTATGTTTTGCACTTTTAGTGATGCATTTGAACCATTTTTGTATGGTTACACATAACATCAGTATAGACAGGCAATAGAAAAAAACAACTGGGGGGTAAAAGTTGAATTTATTCAGGACTTTATCAAATAGACATTGAATCAAAATGAATCCATTTTGATTGGATTCATTTGAAATTCTCTGGCCTCGGTCCAGATGTTTAATGATACCTCAGTGTAATTTTCAGCAGGTCTGCAGCGTTCCAGAAGATGAATATTTTATCCATTTCAAATCTGGTTAGAATTTTGGGGGATAATTGTTCAGTTGGAACATCCAGAGATCAGGTGATATTTGATAATGTCATGAATGCTAACGCTGGTTAGCATGGCCACCGATGATGTTTATCAACTCACTGATAAACTTACTTTATCAGTGAGTTGTTTCTCATTTATCTGTCTCGTAGCAAACTGTCACCACAACAAATATGGAAAAAACATATTTTTAAGTTACATGCTTCAACTTCAATGGAACATTCATACAGTATGTAAACATATGACTGGTTCTGGAGGCAAGTCAGTCAAAATTTTATGTAGATGTTAAAATTTCACATCAACGTGACATTGTTTTTTCCACTTTTTTGGAAATTAAACTCCGGCGATGCAATAACAGGCAAGCAAAGTGGGCTCTGTGTTCATGTTTGTTTCATATCATAAGATTTTTTAGTGTAGGATCCTAACAGAAAGTGAAGGACTAATTGTTTCTGTTGTGTTTGGGTTTGGATTCAGTCCGTTGAGGATGGCAGTCCAGCACACGAGGCAGGACTGAGGGCGGGTGACCTCATCACCCACGTCAATGGGGAATCAGTCCAGGGTCTGGTCCACACTGAGGTGGTGGAGCTTCTGCTCAAGGTATGGGAACAACATGAAGCGTTGGAGTGTTTTAGGTGTTATTTCTGCAATAATGCAGCATCCTGTTTACCTGGAACTCAGTTTTTTTGGCCGATTGTCTATTGGCCAAAAACCTGGTTAGACTTTAAAAAGTCTAACCTGCTGATTCCGAATTTGGCCTATACCAATTTTTACCCCTTCTTTGTTGACCATATTTCCTTCTCCTTTCGCATGAAATCCCACTGAAATGCATTAAAGTCTGTGGTAACAATACAAGTTTACTGATTATGAGTACTTAATGCAGGGCAATGTAAACCTGCCTCTGGCTCTGCAGTTGGAGACATTGCAGGTGAGAAAAACAAGAAAAAACACAAAGATGCCAGTTCCCTTCGTTCCCAGGCTTTTAAACCCTGTAACAGACACAGCTAATAAAGCTGGCCTCGATTCATACTGCTTTCTGTTTGCTATTCTCTTTTGGACAGAGCGGCAACAAGGTGACTCTGCAAACAACTGCACTGGAGAACACTTCCATCAAGGTGGGCCCAGCCAGGAAGGCCAGCTACAAGGCCAAGATGGTGAGGCGCAGCAAGAAGAGCAAGAAGAAGGACGGGCAGGACAGGTGGGCGACTTCACCTATTGTCTGGGAAACGCTCTAAACAGTTAGGCTGTTAACACACCTTAACTTGTTGTTTTTGTCCAGTACTAGGCGTCGCATCTTTAAGAAGCTGTCGAAGCACACGGCTCCGCCCCCGATGCAGAGCAGCCGCAGCTTCTCCTCCGGCTTCCCCCAGTCGTCGAGCGACAGCCTCTCCGGCTCCCCCACACCGAGCCTGTCCCCGGGGCCCTCCACACCATGCCGCTCCCCGGCCCCTGACCACTCTGGAGGTGAGAACTTTAGGCTGCCTTCACATGGCAGGTCTGGATGCTCACTTCCCTTTTTTTTTTTGTTTGCTTCTGTTTTATGATAATTCATGCTACTAGTTAAATGCGACTGTAGTCAGACTTCTGTGTAAACGGTTTCCGACCCCAAAGCGACCTGCGTGCGCAGATGAAGAACCTAACAGTAGCACTTTGTTTATGGCAGTAAAGATGGCCACCACATAGCATCTGGATGGATATTAAGGTTGTTTAGAGCGACAGCATGGTGAGCAGTTCGTCACCAGACGAAGGAAGCTGATAAACAGAAAACCCAGCTAACAGCTACGGCCTTTAGTGGAGCATTGACTGCAGCTCCTGACCCACTTCTGTTTGATATGGTGGTTGGAATGTGATACATTCACTGACTCTGACTTCTTACATCATTTCATTATTATAATTTTTCAACCATTGTTTACGTCCAGATTTACCGTCCAGAAGAATCTGGTGCAGAATTATGATATATGTCTCACATCACCGACGTAAAAGTCAGAAGAAACATGATGTGACTGTTCACCTCAGGTCAGATACATAATATCTGATGTAGCTCCACATATGGAAGTGGTTCAGATCAGATTTGGGGTGAAAGTATCAAAATTGGTCCGTTCAGCCTGTGGTGAAGAAGTCTGACTCGGGTGATTGGTCTGCTGCGTGAACGTAGCCTGAGTCAGGGTGAGTGTGTGTGTGGGGGTGTGTGTGTGTGTGTTGCTGTAGAGGAAACATTTCTGATAAATCTGAACTTGTTCTTTATTTCTGTCCTGTTCCATCAGATTCCAGCTCGTCTCCGAGTTCCAGTTCTCCCAACTCCCCGGTACCACAGGCGCGCCCCAGCTCCCTCCATGTTCACGGCCGCTACGCCAAAGCCGGGCGCTGCAAGTCCACCAGCAGCATTCCCCCTTCCCCTCTGGCCTGCATCCCCCCCCCTCAGCCGCTCTCCCCTCAGTGCTCTCCATCCTGTCTCCAGAGCCATCCCAAGTCCCTGCAGGGCTTCCACGGGAAAACACTGTCCCCCCCCATGGTTGCTCGCCACTCGGTCCGCCCACGCAGCGTAGAACCGCCGCGCTCACCCTTGCTCAAGAGAGTACAGTCTGCAGAGAAGCTGACGGGAGACAAGTCGGGAAAGGGAGGTTACCATGGAGACAGGAAGGCATACAGTACCCGCCGCCGTACCATGGAGATGCCACTATCAGAGGGGGAGGGCCTGGAGGACGAAGACGGGGACACCACCACTAGCTTCGTGTGTGTGGGTGAACACGGCCGGCAGGGGCTGAGCCTCGGGGGGCAGAGGGAGGCCCACGACCCGGCCGGCACGGGTGGGAACCACCAGCGGCCTGCCGCCAGCTCACCTCAGCACTGGAGCAGCAGCCACCATCCCAAGGAAGTGATGAGGAAGCTGGCTCTGTCAGAGCGAAGAGATTCGTTTAAGAAACAGGAGGCAGTACAGGAATTGAACTTTGACGTGGAGGAGGCGGAGGAGACGCCGAGCCTGAAGCCAGAAGCATTTACAGCGTCCTGGATCAATCCGTCTCCAGCGGAGTCCAGAGGGACGGCGGATGGAGGCGGACCTCAGCAGAAAGCAAAGTCTAAAGGCAAAGAAGGGTTTTAGTTCTCCCTCAAACGACGCATCACATGGCCTTGCATGAACCCAGGAAACTGTGACCAAGTCAGCAATATTCTATCAGAAGACAAGAAATCCACCCATCAACCCATCAATCCATCACTGGCCCCAGACAAGACAGACAGACACTGACTGCTAAACTGATTACTTCCTCTCTTAGTTCTCAGATCACTGTGGCACCTGTAACTGATTTAGTCTGTAAATATTTTATTTTCATTGAAGAAACTTATTTATGGCCTTTTAGACTTGTTTCTGTTTTTTAAGGCCTTTGATGTTTCAGCCAGACAGCAGGTTGCTGGGCAGCGCAGTCAGGAAAACAGTTGCTTCTCTTCACATGTTGCACTATAGAACTTCACAACATGCTTTCTGCCTCACATCCAGATCGTTAATCCTGAGTATTGTGTATTCATCGCCATACCATGTTGCCAAAGCTAGCTGTAGCCTTAGCATGGTTTTTAGATGCGATATGGATGAATGCTCTTCCTCTGGAGTTGAACCTGCTGCAGCTCTCTGACCCGGTGAACAAGATGGGACTGTGTGTGTGTTTGTGCTTCCAGCCTGCTTCTCATGCCTCGACGCCATCAACAAACATGGCTTAGTTGACTTTTATTTAGTTTTTAGCGTGTTTTTATGAAAAACAGTTTACATTTTCTGCCAAGTCGTCCTGGTTTCTGTTCAGTCGTAGATCAGTGCTAATAATAACCTATGCTATAGACTTGTACTGTATAATGGTGGACCTTATAGCAGCTGTGTTCTAGTGATGTTTTGTGGCCTTGTGAGAGTAGATGGAGTCGGATAAAATCAATCTCCTTCTGTCGTTCAGTTCAGATTTTTGTCACATCTGTTTTTCTAGTTTTATGTTTAAATGTGTGAAAAGGTTAGTCACCATTCTGAGACATTGATTTCAGATTTAAATGTTTTGTATGTGTGAACACAAAGGACTTGGTTGTTTTTTCTCCACTTATCGCTTTTTCTTTAAATTCAGAAAATGTTTAATTAGTCCTGTCTAATAAACTTTTTTTTTTCCACAGTAAAGGGAGATTGAACTTGGATTGGTAAAAGAAGCTGAGCTCAGGAGAAAAGTTGCACATGATTCAGGATTAAATAAACTTTTTGAATTTTCCACAGTTTAAGAGTAGAAATGAATGGGAAGTTCTTCAGCAGTATCAATTCACGTTCATCCATTTGTATTTGAAGTATTTTTTTTTTTAATCATGTAGTGAATTAGGATCAGCGAAGTCTCCTTGTTTCTGGAACACTGTTTATTCTCACAAAACTTTTCCACTTACATGTTTGTGAATTAAATGTGTTCCTCCCAAATCAACTAATAGCAATTGGGAAAAGCGTACCACATGGTTGTCTGCTTCAGACTGGTGTGATATTAATTATTCTCGTATTAAAAGTGCTTGACATAAATTAAATGCAAAGAACTCAAGCCCTGGCCAAAACAAATCTTTTGCCTTGTCGTGTCTTCCTCTTTTGATAATTACTGTGCTTATATGAAGCTGTGGGTAAAGCAGCTTTTGGCTGTTTACACTTAAAACATTATAACCAGAATGTTAGCATAGCTCTGCAGGAGTTTTCTTTTCTAAAGCATCTTTATTTTAAAAATTTAAACCATGTTGAGTTCAAAATTAGGAACTCAACATGGTTTAAAGCTACAACATCTCCAAAATTGAATGTTATTTTTCCTAATGAATCGACACTTGCCTGACAAGAACACAAGCTAAATAGTAAAGTATGGAGTGACAACAGAAGGGATAAAAAAAAAAAAATCAACTTTTTTAAAATTATTATATACATGTCCTGTCTGGCAGTGTGGCACACAGAACTGTGTGAGAAAGGAGTGGAGGACAGAAAGAAACATAAAGAGAACACAAATCAACACCCCAGTATCTGCCTCTAGACCTGCAGAAAAAAAAAACTAACAAAACAAGAGAAACCACAGCAACACATTGCATGGAGTGAATTACTCCATGCAAAAGGAGTAATTCACTCCTTTTGCATGAATTACTGCATCAATGCCGTGTGGCATAGAGGGAGTGTAGAGACCCTGAAATATGAGACAACAAAATGATCTTTGAAATGTTAGATACAGTAAGCCCACAATTATTCATACACCTGACATTTAAAATTAAAGCAATCTTAGTAATATTACTGTACTGCTTTGGAGTGGATCTGCGAAAGAGATCAGACATTAATTCATGTCCGCAATTAGAGTAAGGATCACCTAATGATTAGGGTTATGGCAAAGAGGAGTTCCAACCTTAACCCTCTCCAGGCAGATGTTGCAGATTTGCAACAGCTAAATGCTGTTGAAATGCTGTCTCTCTCAAAAAAAAGTCTGAATTGTATATTACTACCCCATATGATCATTTTCTCCAAATATCAGATTTTTCCTGCAACTACAACTTAATTTGAGCCTCAGAGGGTTAAGAGACTTTGAGCTGATTACCAAAGATTCATTTGGTAAATGTAGAAGCATTTTTGTTATGATTATTAAGAAGGGTATATTTTTTATTGGCTTTCCGTTAAAAGTATAACCATAAATTACTTTTTAAATTGACGCTACTTTGATCTTGTAAAATCTCTTGATTTAATTAAATTTTCCAGGGAATGATTTTGTGCCTTATGTGTTTACTAGACATTTTCCTGTTCTATAGTTTTATTCTGGTGAAAAAAAAATATATGCCAGAATGCCTTTTAATTTAATTCTAAATGTTCTGTAATCACAGTGGTTGTAATTGAACAATTATTAAACATTATATGTGTTTTATTCAGTTTTTTTTTTTAATTAATTGCTTATGTCTTTTAGTGTTGCAGGTTTGGTTTTAGAATTATATCACTGTTTTGTTTTTATAATAGCTACAACTCAAATCCTTGCTTCAACACAGAAACCTTCAAAACCACAAGTTTTATGGCTGCTGTTACAGGCGTGATGTTCCTTCTTAAAACATTATAGATCTCAGGCTTCCTGTTCTCTGTTGGACACTTCACAACAAATGAGAGCAACTGTTGACTGAATCAACATTTGCAATCATGTCACTGCTCTCTAAAGGTATTGTAGTTAGTTTCTGTACCTTGACTCCTCAATGTTAGAGACTGGGGCTTTAGTGCTGTAGTGCTGCCAGACATGACGGAGCTGTGGGTGGCCCTGTACTGTACATGGCATTTTACAGGGTAAAATGCAGGGGCTTTGAATGCACCCCTGAGGAGCTCCAGTGTTCTTGATAATTGTGTCACATGTGCTTTTGGGAAAAGTGTGATATTAGGAAAAACATAATGCCAGAGAGTGTTGCCATGCTTGCAAGTAATGCATACCCAACTAAAACCTGTTAAGATCTTTCTGCTTTAGGTTCATTGCAAACATAGACCCCAGATAATGAGTATTCTAGGAAAACATAAGGGACAATTACCTTGTCAATACCATAGTGGCTTTATTATCATTAGGGTTTCCGAAGTTGCATCCGGCTCTTATGTTCTGGGAAATCTTACCGAAAATGTTTAGGTATGATTTAGGGCCAAAAACGAAAGCACTTATCATTTATGATCAAACATATTAACTAACATGTTTGATTTTAATTTAAATTATTTTAATAGTTGCAATTGAATACTCACAAAAAATATTTTTTTCTTTTGTAGAAATGGAACATTAAGACAAGCGAGAAATGGACCACAGTTTATCAAAAATATATGCAAACAATAGTTATGTGTAGCACGAGGTAGTTTACAGTGAAGTTAAATAAAGTGCAGGCAGGTACAGTTGGAGATCGATTGGTCGCTTCAAGTTTCCAGCTTAGAAGATGAGCTCTCTGAAATCGGTCGTTCTTTTCCGCGTGGTTTCGTTCGTTTTCGTTCACAGCTCTGTAGTTCCCACGCACTCTCCTTCCCTGCGCCGTGCTGAGCTGGAAAATGGCTGAGCGTAGGGCCAGGGAGTTATGAACCGGGGAAGTACGGCGCAGTTAAAAGTTAAATCAGAGCTGTGGCCAGGAGGTTCGGACACAACAAGCACACAACGGTTTGCAGCGGGGACACGGCGGACTTCTCCTCGGTCGCTTCGAGACTGTTAAAGCCCCACTGCAGAAAAAGCGAGAAGACCCAAAAAAAACCCATCCGCGGGTGAGTTTTTCCTCAACTTATTGCACATTTCCAGTACAGCAGGGCAGGCAGCTGCCAATGTACTGGAAAATGGTGGAAGTTCAATTTTGTTCCTGTGCCGTGTGGACGCAGAGCCATGCTTGCATTGTTTGTCAACGCTAAAGTTTATTTTTTCCCCAATGTTTTTTTTTTTTTTTTCTGTTGCTCTGAAATTTTTTGCTGGAAAAAGTATAACTTCGTCTATTCGCACTTTCCTCTGTGCTAGCGCTTCGCGACAGTGACGTGTATAGAATGTTGATCTATAGTCAATAGCTAAGTAATGTACTTTAAATTCATTTGAAATTAAATGTTTAGCTTATTGAGTTTTTGCATTTATATAAGCATGGCACTAGTAACCAAACAAATCATTAACCAAGTGTAACTAGTTGCTGAAGTTGTCCGTTTGGTGTTTATTGTTCGTATTTTTCCTCATAATGCTAACATTCAGCGTTTTGCTCTTTGTTGCGTTGCGACGGTAAAATGACATTTAATCCAGTAAGTCAGCCTGTAGCGTGCGCGTGCGCGTGTTTTAGACTGAAATGCGTGCACGTACTTCATGCGAGAACATGATGTAAGCCTTGCGTAGTCGAGAATATGATTGTTTTTTTGGACATGGTTTCCGTCGAGCAGTAACAGTGACTCTAAATCCTGCTATTTGTTTGCATAAAACAACTGAGCTTGCATATAAAGCCCATTTTATTTGGCTTAATTACCGAGTCAGCCTGAATGCAACCAAAAGGTCCTTCACACTGCTCTCTGTAAAACATGACCTGAGGCAAAACTTAGTTTTGTCCTAATGTTTAAATAAGAGAAAATGTAAGTTAAATTTTACAATAATTTCAACTTTAAATTCTTTTAAAAAATAATTTAAAAGAAAAATGTATAATATCTTTTGTCGGTGACATACATTTTTTGCTTCAACATTTTTTTTCTATGTATAAATGGGACACTGAAGATTATTTAAAAGTTGCACTGATCAGGATTTGTGGCCGACTGCCAATCTCAGTTTTATAAAGTTTTGACCTTCCAATACCAATTTTGCCCTATTCTGTTTTTTTCTTAAAGAACTATAAGAAAAACAATAAACAAATGACATTAAAATATTTTTTTTCTTTTTTCTCTCTCTTTCGGGTCATGAGCACTGAGCAGCCATCTATAAGTGAAAAATATCTAACAGAGACTTGCTCTGAAAAGGGTTTTACAAACAAAGAAAGAATTGGTTACAGTGTTTACATTTAGTCATTTTTACCATTTCAGATTAACAGCTAGCATGATTAGCAGCAGTTTTTATGTGTGCTCCTGATAGAATTTAGATCCTTACCTCTGAGGTGTCCAATGTTTCATAACCCACAAGTTTCACACCTCCACATTTTAAAAGTTGTTAACTCTTAAATGTCTAACCAATGTTGATGAATTCTTGTCTTATTAATGCTTTGAGGTTATCATGATTTGGTGCTTTCTGTTTCTCTCTCTCTGCTTTGAAATTTGGGAAGGTTCCCAGTAGGGTAAAGATAAATATTTTGTGAGACCAAAGTTTTCTTTTATGTTTTCTTAATATGTTATGATAATGAATCCCGTTAGAAAATCCAGATGGCTCCTGGAGTGATGGAAGAGGTTGGTCATGATTGCACTTATATTAATATAATTAATATAGGCAGTTATGTTGATTATATTTGAACAATGTAATATTTTTCATTTGCTGGAAAACTGAAATGTTTCTGAAAATGTAAAAAAAATCTGAGATTAGTTGTTTTGCTCGTAATGTTTTAGTCCTTTAAAAATGAGAGCAAAAACAATTTTAAACACTTTGCAGAATCATTCATTGCTCTATTGAACCACAACATTTCTGTAGAACCTAAACAACAGAAAAATGTGGAGCTCCGGCTATTGATTTATTGGATTGTTTTTTATTTACTCCATAATTACACACTTTTGGGGGTAATATTACAAAGGAAAAAGTGGCATTTGGGAAAAACACGTAATTTGGAAAATAAAACAGATTATATAGAGCTCTACGTTAGCTGATTGCTTTAACTGATACTTGGAAGTGGTGTTAAGTTAGGCATTTCTTTTCATTGCCATGAACATATTTAAGTGAAAGAGCCTAGTTATATGAGTTGATTATAACAACTAAACCTAAATAAACTTAAACGGTGTCTATATGTCCTGGTCAAAAAAACCATCAACTTTGTTTAAAGATTCAAGTTTTCATTTGTAATTTGTCTTTTTGAAAAACATTAACTGAAATCTCAGATACGGTCATGTCAACATTTCTGGCAGGAACAATGAATAGTCACGTCTGGTGCTGTTGGCCTGTTCTTCAGGCCTGTGGTGCAGCAGGTTTTTCAGATCCATATGGACACTTTTGACTGAGGCCAACATGCATCCATCGCCAGGGGAACATAAGGACAACAAAGTAGCTGCCTAATATTTTGCTCATAAAGTCTAATGACTGTTTTTAAGTTAGATCACTTGGTGTTAATTACATGCTGTCTTGTATGTTGTGATGCGTAGATCAGTAATACATAGTAGACTTGTGAGGTTCATCATGGTTGGTAAGGCACTGACCTCTCTGTAGTTGGATATACAAATGTGTAAGGCCCAAATATTTTAATTTTGACTTTAATTGAAATGCTTAGTTGCTTTGGTAACTTTTACCTATGCTTTAATCACTTCCATACTATTAAGCAAAATGACAGAACACAAAATATTTAATATTAGGTCATAATATTAGGTTCTTTGGCCCCCTTTTATAAATAGAAATTTATGTAAACTCACCTTCGTTTGCATACAACGCCCATCCACCTATCCTCCATGGACATCATGAAAATCCTCCATGCTTGCCTTCATTTTTAAACATCTGACTGTTTCAATGGAGATGATTGCCATGGAGACCAGTCCTCCTGGTTGGGTTCTATTCCAAATGTATTTTTTATATTTTTCTGATTGTTTTCTGTCTTTTCAATGTGCATGGGGCTCAGCACTGTGGTATGTGTGGTATGGTACTTTCTGCTTCACCCTGAACATTGTCTCTTCACATTTGTGGCCAATCAGAAATTCTAAGATATCACACACATTCATTAAATTTGTTAAACAGACTGTGGAACTCTCAGTCGAATATGTGTCATGAAGAAGAAAAAACAGAAAAACTAACAAAAAGTGCCATTTTATAGTCCAGAAAATACGGTCCCTATTTTACTTGTCATTCATGGTGACAGGTGAGTCTCCCCTAACTGCATTTCGCTGCTATGGATGTTTAATGAGGGCTTAAGTGTGTTAATCTGAGATTTTAAAATAAGAGCACCTGTTCTTGATATCCTGCTCCTCTTTTTATATTATCTCAAATCAAACAGATCACAATCTGTGCCCACTAGAGCAGTACCTGTGATACTGGGATTCAGTGGGGTGCACTGAGGTGTTGGTTGGGTGGCTGTGGGAGGGCACAATACGCCTGAATGACAAACAAGCCTCCAGTCACTAGTTGGCAGCAGTGCTCAAAATGATCAAGAAGTTGGCTGTGTAAAAGAAGCAGACTACACAGGCATACTGGTGTACAGAGCTGACAGAGGAGGAGAGAGACGGAGAGGTTTGTGACATTGAAAAGAAAAATGGCAGAGGCACAAGAAAAATTGCTATCAGAAAAAGGCCAGCAGATATGACAAACTTTCATAACCTTGGGTATACTGTGAAGTTAAAATTGTATTTACTTTTCATCTCTTCTGATAATCTAAGCTATAAGCAATACTGTTGCAAATTTTAGGTATATAACCTAAAACTGTTGCAAGTTTTAGGTTATATACCTTATTTGAAAATAGAAAACTGAAGAAGCTGACAACTAACCAATGTTAACACAGTTTTAAATGTTACTCAGTTTAGTCTAGAAATGCACATCCCTGTGAATCATTTACATATGTTCTCCTTAGAGATTAAATGTTACAAAATTAGTTAATAAGCTGAAGTTGGAATTTTTTTTGGACTTAAAACAATAAGCAGAGCTGCAACAACTTAAAACTTAAAATGATGTTATGAATTCTTTTGATAATCCAGTGATTGTATGCAGAGTGCTGGTACCAGTAGTTTGTACAAATAAATAACTAAATTACATCAAGTTCTCAGCACTATTTCAATGGTACTGAAAAAAAATCAGCTTAAGCCCACAAGCAGCTGCCTGGTCATTCTGCTGGTCCTTAACACCGCACAGCATCTGAGATGTGACAATAGACTGGTACTGTCTTGTAAAGGTCTTTTGATAAGAAGAGATCTCCCAACAGCTTCGCTGTATGGTCCATTTATATACATCTGAATGGTATACTGGATTTGTAAAAAAAAATCAATGTATTCTCAGTGGCTACACCAACTTGTCCTTTAAGTAAAAATAATCTAAACTGAATCTCCAGTCAGTTCTGTAGCAGCCAACTTCACTCCTACAAAATGCTTTTTGCATTTCATATCCGTCTATTGTCTCTACCTGCTAATTATTTGTGCAGCATTTTTCACTTTACTGTTACTGCAGACGTCATCTATTTGCCCCTACTGCACGATTACAGCATGACTCATGAGGATTTCTCCAGTCACATGCAGGCGTGAGTCTTTCCATGTTATGCTTCACATTACCATTTCACCTAAAGTCATGAGCTGCCACCTTGGTGTGAAAGACTTGAAGAAGCTCAGTTTGGAGAAAAAACTGGAGTTTTGCTTGGATGTTTGATCACTGCCTAGAAACATTTTCTAATATTAGAACGTTTTCTTGATCTGCCCCGTTTTTTTGGTGACTGTGGAGCACATGGCCAGACCATTGACCAATCAGAGTGCAGGACTGGCTTTCCCTCTCTCTAGCAACAGTGAGTTACTTGCTGCCTATTCATTATTTATTTTCCTGTGGTCTCCCTCTGCTGCGTGGACTGTGCTGGTAGGAAAGTGCTTCGTTCGTCTCCTACTCTGCCGTTTTCCTGCTTTCTGCTGCTGTCTACCCAGACTGAAGGTGTCTAAAAGGGAATGGATCTGCGGACGCCGAGCTGACCAGCTGCTGTGCTGACTTGTAATGCAGAACTAAGGCATCTGGACCGTAACAGACTCTTCAACCTCGCAGGACTTGTTTTACTCTGGAACTTACTATTAAACTTGTGCTCAGCTTTTTTAAAATCTTTGATTTATTTATTTTTTTTGCCTTCTTTGTGCTGCATTTCATTGACAGTAAACAAATAAAACATGGCAACTGGAAAAACAGGACTTTTGCTCAGGATGACAGTGAAGGGAGGGGGGACAGTAGGAGGCTGGACTTTTTGCATGTTTTATGGGCTTTTTATGGGCTTGGGGTTGGGGGGGTGAGGAGCAGGTGGAGAGATGAGGCAGAGGAGTTTTGGCTCTGGGTGGGTGGGTGGGTGGGGGGGGGGGGGGGGGGGGGGGGGGGGGGGGGTTGGGGGGGGTGGGGGGGGGTGTGGTGCGGGTGGTGTGAGGATTGCGGGCTGTGGTTGGGTATGCCAGTGCCACGTGTCTAGCCTGGCACTTCTTGCTTGTCGATCCGGAGGATGTGGGACTGAGAATCTTGCTCAGCCTGTCCAGCTTCTCTCTGAGCAAAAAGTGGGGTGAGTTTGCACGATCCTGCATCCGGGTATTACCCTTGCCTTAAACATTCTCTTTCAAATCCAAATATTGAATTATTTATTTATATATATATATATTATATATAAATATGTATATTCTTATTCACAAGGCGTTTTCAGTAAACGTGTGTGCGCATTCGGAATGCCATGGGGGAGAGAGAATAAGGTTTAGAAGGATGCACTTTTGGATTCATGCATGCAGACTGGACGTTTAGCTGATTATTTTGTGCACCATCACTGCAAATGTTGTCCATTCATGGAGATTTCCGAAACGATGGCATACACCAGGCCTTGCAGACCAGGCCTTCGGGTTGTCAGATTTAGCCATTTTGGAAAATACCCCATATTTTGTTTTAGCAAATAAACCAAAACAACCGGATGATCGCAGTCACTATTCTGCCACTTCCAGTTTTTATTCCTATTTGTTCCTGCTCCTCAGACATCATTTAGTTCTGTTTAGACTTTAATAGGACCGTTCTTTGCCAGCTCCACAAACTGCAGATTTCTTGCTTAATCTGGAAATGGTAATCTCTTATCTATCTCATAATTTCTATTTTGAAATGTAATGCAGCAGCAGTTCGTACTTAGTCTCATTCTTGGATTTCTAAATAGACTTCTGATTGGTCCATATTTCACCAGAGATTCTATAATATTGTTTTCAGTTTGTGATTTTTAGACTAATAATTTAAAAATAATCGCCTTTCATTTATTAGGCAGAACAAGGAAGAAGAGTCCTCTTATTTATGACTATAAACAACCTTTTTAAGCGGTTTTCTTTTAGACGCTTGGCACAAACTATATATGCTGCGTGCATTTCATTAGGCTTTGCAGTTATTTATATTGTGGTTTTCAATTACACATAGTCCCTGATGATGTATTTGCTGCATTTACATATATAAATCTTCACACATTAATGACTATTTGTTTTTAACTAGCTTTATCTTGTGTAGAATAAATGTGATAGAGAGTGACTGAAGTGTTTTGACTAAAGCAAACCAAAGTAGGTCTGAATCAACACAGTTGCTGCTTTTCTGTCCCGTGTAGGAACAACTGTGGCAAAGCGTCCTGCCTTTTTAGGAACATCTGGCTGATTTGTGGTTCATGTCTTTGATTGCATGCTCATACTGCAAAATCTTTCCTTTCACTTCTGTTCATCAGCCTTGTTGGTGTGCGTTTTGAAAGAACGGTTATTTCATAGCGAAACTTCTTGTTCCTGTGGAAGGTGTTCTGCAGAGGGAGTGAATTTAGCTAAGGCTCCAGGTCCCAGTCTGCTGTTGGCTATGACGCAGCAGCATCATCCGATCTCTCCTTCCTAAGTGTAGACTGCACAGATGCATGAAGCTGTCGCAGTTCGCCATTTTCATGCATCGCTTTAACTTCCTTTCACGTAGGTCTGTGCTGCCTTTCTTTGGGTATTTATCGAACAGCGTCATCCTTTTAGCCGTAACTGTGATTGTTTCGTAACATCTTTTTTTTTTTTTTTTTCAAATTAGTATCACTTGTTTAACTTATTTTTGTGTCTGTTCTTTGTTTCTTGTTTTTGTTATGCAGGTCAGTTATTCCTTCTGCTGAATTTCAGCAAACTTAAAGGATTTAAAAGCTCTCTACTCCAAACATTTTTCCTCCAATCCATCTATTTAGAGCGTGGAGATCCACCGACACCGGGCTGTTGGCTTGGCGTAAGCTTTCATCAGAACACAAAACTAGGACCAGTCTCAAGGTTTTTGCTGCTTAAAGGAGTATGTTGCCGACGCTCTCCCTCTGCTCCATCATTTGGCTGAACCGCGGTATCAAGCTGAGGAAAGTACAGCAGTCCAGCAACACTGGTCAGCTCTAAAGCCGCTGCCACCACAGCCATTACAGCAGCTACCTTATAAACTAGTAAAAATGCTTCTAAGCTTTGGGTGACTTTCCGTCCTTCCTTCAGCCCCCCCAGCCTAGAAACCACAGCACCAACACCTCCCTTTAGTGACTCAGCAGCAGCTTCAGTTTGAGCAGGATTCCATTATCGACAAAAAAAGGAACTCCTCTGCTCAACAAAATGGCGACAAATGGTTTCCAATACCGTGTGCTCTACACATTTACCAAGGACCAGGAAGAGGACTTGGACCTGCAGCCAGGGGACCTCCTGACCGTCAGCAAGGCCTCTCTAATATCAGTGCAGAGCTACGAGGAGGGCTTCGAGGAGCACCCGGAGCGTCTAGGCTGGCTCCTAGGATACAACGAACGCACCAAGCAGAGAGGCGACTTCCCAGGGACCTTTGTCGAATTTGTTGGTCCCATCAAAATGGCCCATCCATCAAGTCAACCAAGGTCCCAGCGACCTCTCCCGGCTGCTCCCATACCAGAACCATCTCACAGTAAGATCTTTCACGTTATTTTAGATGTTAGATTTTACACCATCTCCGCTTGATGCTGGTGTCTTGTTGGTTTGGCATGCCGTGTCAGAATAGCATATCGGAAGTCCAACAGGTTTCTTTATCAGCCAACATACTGATGTTTGTGAAGAGGTATGCTGTTTTGATGGATGTTAAACTGAACTAGTGTACGCGTTTATAAGCTACTATATCAGTGTATCTCGCTGAAATAAAATAATAAACAACAAATTAGTAACAATTTATTGTTTACAGAATGGTTGGTTACCAGGGCCAGTTAGCTTGGGCTAGTTTGAGGAGTACATGGAGTAGGGGTGCACCGATTTGTCGGCCAGCCAATTTATCAGTATCAATTTCCTTCATTTTGGGAGATCAGTGATCGGCTGACACTTACATGTGAAGCCGATCTTATCCACTGATCTTATCTATCTCATCAAAGGTCTAAAAATGAACCAGTCATCTTTTGTCCTCCTGTGACAGATGTTTGACTGACAGTCCGACCCACCAGGTCATGCCTGCACATTCACAGTTAACAATAGTCATCCCCCTGTTGCCAACTCAGCAGCTTTCTTGCTGTATTTAGAGACATTTTAGACAAAAAAAATCAGTATTGGCCAAAATTGGAATTGGTAGGTCAGGCATTTTTAAAGATGCAGCCCTAAAGTAGAGAAAAGAAAAGTCTTGTATCTGAACATTAACTGATACTTGCTAAATAAAACCTCCAAGGTTTTGAGTATTTCACAAATTTGTTAAGCAAAGAAAAACAAGAAATCATATTTATGTAAGTATTCACAGCCGTTGGTTAATACTTTGTTGACTTAATGTGTCTTAATCGTTGAATCTGATGCCTCCAGCTCCTCTCACTGATCTTTAGACAGCTTGACACGTTCTTCTCTGCAGTTCCTCTCCAGCTCCATCATGGTGGTTGGAGACGTCTGTCAGCCATTTTCACATCTCTTCAGAGATGTTCAGTCAAGTTCAAATCTTGCTGCAAAAATCTCAAAACTTTTTTTCACATCGTCATAGTGGTGTTCTTGGGGTATTTGTATGTAGAATTTGTGGAAAGACAGTAATGTAATATGTTGAATAAGACTGTAACATAACAAAATGTGGAAAAAGTGAGCACTGTGAATCCATATGCACTGAATCTAAAAATTACTGTAGAAACATTAAAAATGAAAAGAGATTTAGACACATTAAGTTAACTTGCAGAGAGGTAGATATAAAACACCAGTGTTGTGTGACGCATGTCAAAAAGTACGCCCCTATGTCTGTCTCTTATTGATGCAGCTTAGCATTCTTGGTTTTGTTCCTTTTTCAATCATCATCAGTTGTAAACATGCATCTGTAGTCGGTGTGCATGTGTAAATAACCCATGTAAAATTACGCGGTACACTGAAAAACAGAGAGGTTCCAGGGTGTTTTTGCATCTACCCATCCAGAGATGACACACAGCTCTGCAGTGTTTGCAGTGCTAATGCATCGCTGTATTGCTACCATGAAAGAAGAGCTTTAGCTCCAGCAGTTTTATTGTCAAAGGATAGGTTGGGCTAAACCTTAGTGTAAGCAAGTGTAACTGAAAAGTTCACAAATATCATCATTTAGACAAATGTTTGTTTTTATAATACTGTTTAATGTTAATGTTTAATTCAACTGCCTGCTGGTTACTGCATTTCATATTGCCCATTTAGTTTTATCCTGGTTTATTTAACCACAATAAAACTCCTTGAGATCAAATATCTCTTGGAAGAGAATAGAATACAGTACAGTTAGTTACAAAAAACAGTACAATATCAAACTAACATAATATTATTACTGCTGCATAGCATGTTTTAGCTACACAGGTTGTCTCCAGGTTCATGGCCTGTGTCATTTGAATGGCCTGGTCTGCCTTCTACCAGTTCATCGGGTAGATTGGGACCTACTACTGGGTAAGCCGGGTTCTTTGTGTATCGGGTTTAGTGGTCTGATAGAGGAAATGGTAAAATAACATGGAGAAATGTTTCACATTGTGTTTCTTGTAAAATCAAATGTGTTGCTCATATTTGCACAGTGGCAACAAATTTGTCCAGAGGATACTCTCCTATCTTTTTTTTTTTAAATTTCTTTACCAAAACCAATTCCTTTCAGTGTGGGGAATTTTTCTGCCACAATCCACGAGCACACATGTTCAGTCTGAAAGCATGATTTCATGTTTTTTGTTCTCAAAACTTGTAATGCTTTTGCTTACATTTTTATTTTGAAAGCAGGACTTCATGTCTTTCCTCTCTGCTCGGAGCAAATCTTCACTTGAAAAACTCTCTGCTTGTTTGGTGGAATTTTCCTGCCATAATCCAAGAGCACACATTTTCAGTCTGAAAACAGGATTTCATGTCTTTTGTTCTCAAAACTTTTAATACTTTTGATTACATTTTCATTTTGAAAGCAGGACTTCATGTCTTTCCTCTCTGCTCGGAGCAAATCTTCACTTGCAAAACTCTCTGCTTGTTTGGTGGAATTTTCCTGCCATAATCCAAGAGCACACATTTTCAGTCTGAAAACAGGATTTCATGTCTTTTGTTCTCAAAACTTTTAATACTTTTGCTTACATTTTCATTTTGAAAGCAGAACTTCTTGTCTGTGTGTATCTTTATTTAAATCTGGAAAGACTCAGACAGAGACGGGAAAACAATTAGAAGAGTTTAATGACATAAAGGAAGTACAGTCTTTGGCGCTCGGGCCCCGGCTGGGAACATAAATTATCTCAGCCTTGCGATAAGCTCAGATGAGCATCCCCGATGCTGAAGGGAACGTCATCCCCCCGGGACCCGACACTGGTGGTGAAAGATGGAGAAGAATACGGCCAGATGGCCGAGCAAGAGAAGGTAAAGGGGTGGTGGAGGGTTGAGCTCTGCTGGAAAGCAGAAGACGCATGGATGGAGGTCCTTATCAGCTGGGACTTTGACGGTGATTGGACATGACATGTCTTGAGCCTGCTTCGATTGGACAGCGTTGATGAGCCGGCTGTAGCGGTTGGATGATGCAGGTGGGGCTAAAGAATCTTCCAGTTTGAATTTGCACCTAGGCTTCATTTGTCCTGTGTCCCCCTATGTTGCCTTGTGATGGACTGGAGATCTATAAATGGTGTATGCTGCATTCCACTCAAGGACTGCTAAATATTAGCTTTAACCACACTGCAGGAGATAAACAGGTATTGGCAATTGTTGCATAGATGTCAGGGTTTCCCCAAAGTGCATTGTAAGCCTGGCGGGCCAAAAGGCTTTACTTTTGCCTCCACTAGGCTAAGCATTGCTTATTTTTAGTCTTTTTAAAATGTTTACATTTTTTAAGACTTTGTAGTTGGTGTTCAGGGATTCATCTTACAATCTTTCAATAACACATAATTATCAAGTGATATTTTCAAACTTCCTGCCAACTTTAAACATTTTTTAACTCAAAAACACAACGGACCGCAGGATGAATAACTGCCCTAGCTCCCAACCACCGGGCTTAGCAAGTTTGCTGGGGGAATCCTTGGATGCGTACTATCAAAGAAAAATCTATCTCATCTCACTCATGATAAAGAAATAATCTCATGATTAGGAGTGCTTTCATATAGCAGAACATCAGAACAATTCTCCTTGTATCATTTTATCCTAAGCTAGGCTGCAGTCAACTAACTTCATGATTTTTTGGAGGTGGGTGGGTTTGCCATTAATGCAATTAATTGCATTTAATTTTTACATGCAAAAATCCCAAGCCAGAACCTTTGTATTTTGTTTCTGGTATTTCTTTAAATCTGACGAACAGCCAACACTTGCAAACGACAGTGATGGTCGAGAGTGTGAGTGAATTCATCTTTATTGTATATTTTATCAGACAGAATACTTTTTGAATACATTTAATATTTTAAATATTTTACATAATTAGTCATTCTGTGAAGAGGGAGAGAGGGGTGATGCAGTGGCGCAGGGGTAAAACACAACCCAGGTATGGAAGCCTCAGTCCTTGACGACGCTGTCACAGGTTCAAGCTGCATGTCTTCCCCCTCTCTCATTACCCACTTTCCTGTCTGACCACTTTCAAAAAAGGCCACTCTGCCAATAAAAACTTAATAAAAAAAGAAGTAAGGAAGGACAATGACTCGGTCTAGAAAATTGGTTTGTTTAAACGAAGTTACATGAACTTAATTGTTTTTTTGTTAGTGGTAGTACTTGATTTTGTACTGTTTACTTAAGATAAATGCTCTTTGCTTACTCACTAATCTTAAGCTTACTTTGCTTAAGCAATGATTTTGCATATTTTTTTTAAGTAAGGTGAACTAATTAGATGCTACAATGTGAAGCACAATTATTATGGAAGTTGTGCGTGCTATTGTTGTTGAACAACTCTATCGCTCTTGGTCAATCCAAAATGTTAATAACCTCTCAAACTTGAATATTTAAGAAAGTAAAAGTGAGATTTTGGCTTTCATAGGACAATATCTATGTGTGCATGATTATTGAGCAGTGGAGTTTAGGTCTGGTGAGGAAAGGGGCCACTTCATTATTCTTTCATCTTTAAGGCGCTTTACTGGTTAGCCACATGGAGTACTTTGATGCTTGTGATGGAGCATTGTCCTGCATAAAAATCATGGTCTTCTTGAAAGATGCAGATTTCTTCTTGTACTACTGCTTGAAGAAAGTGTCTCATAAAAACAGTAGGCAGTAGGTTTGATTTTGAGTCCATCTTCAACTCGAAAAAGTCCAACTACCGTAGCTCATCTTTAATAACCAGCACCCCGCCTCCACCTTGCTGGCGTCTGATGTGAAGTGTAGCTCTGTGCCCATTACCGATCCATCTATCTGGTCCATCAAGAGTCACTCTCATCTCATCAGTCCATAAAACCTTTGAAAAGTGGTGGTCGGGTTTCAGCCTTCCTTACTTTGGCCATGTCTCTGAGCTCTGAACATCTAGTCCTTCTGGTAACTCCAGGTAGGCTGCAGTTCTGGAGTATGACAGCACTGGAAGATGATGAGTTCCTGGTAGCTTCACGTTTTATTCTTAATTCATTTACGTCTTTTTTCTCAACACGTTTCTTGCGATCCTGTTGACTTTGCAGCAAACCTTTTGATGGTTGCCTGTATATCTTCTGAAAGACGTTTTACAATTTTGGACTTTTCAGAGACACTTACATTTCTTTTCTGGCCCATTTTGCCTGAGGAAAAGAAGCTGCCTAATAATTATGCATACCTTGATATTGGGTGTTGGTCTCCTTAGGTTCCACCCTCCTTCAGTAAGCAAATACGTACATTAAGCTGATAAATTTATTTTCAATAAGCATTCAAGTTTATACAGCTTGGATTGTAAAATATGCATAAAAATTATGATATGGTCAAAACTAAAACTTACCTAATTTAAAGCAGGTTTGCTTAAAATGTAATTATTCTTTCAGCAGAACAGAGGACACGTGGCATAAACCAAATACACTAGTCAAGGAAAAGAACCCCATACCAACTTTAAAGAATAGAGTTGGAAGTTTCATTGTTTGGGGATGCTTTGCTGCAGCAGGATTGTAGAATTCACCAGGAATTACACCTTGTATCAGAGGATGATTGAGGAGTGGGTCAAAATTTTCCTCAAACCTTTCTCAAACTATTGCAAAAAAAAAATTTTTAAATGGCAACAAGAAGCATCTCACTGAATTATTTTAGCAACGGGGTTAAGACTAGCGTTGTGGGGCTAGGTTTTCTGATGTTCTCCTCGGTTAGAATACACATTTTGCTTAATTCCTTTGTTTAATGAGTAAAGCAAGATTAATTGTGTAAGGTGCTGTTAAATCAGTTTCTTGCCCAGAGAGAAGAAATTAAATCAAAATCAGAATGACATTTCTTATCAAATAAATAAATATTTGAGAAGTTCCAACTTTTTCATAAGACAGTTGTTCAAAATAGCCACAGTAGGAAAGCACTCACTTCCAGACTTTCTACATGTCTTATGCTCAAATTAAATTGGCAAATTTGAATCCCCACTCACGCTGTATTGTACTGCCTCCTTTACAGTGCCACATTTCCTTCCTTAAAGAGTTCTTCTGGTTTTCCCTTTTTGTCACGCTTAAATGTTTGAGATCTTTTTAACACATTCTATTATCAGACAAAGATGACTTCCGTAAAATCAAAAACTTGTTTAAAAGCTTATGATTTCTTTTATTAGACAAAAAATATCACCCCAAGCCAACCTAATTTAATAATTTAATAGCCTTGAAAAAACTAATATCTGGTTGTGGACAACCAGGACACCAGCAATAGCTACTATTAAGTAATGATGTTAACTGGTAGTGTCTCTCTCATATTTGATGTATTTTTTGTAACGGGTACCATAGCAACAGCACCGCAGTTGACAGATATACTCCTGAGGAACAGGAGAGAGACGAGGAAACGGCTTGTTAGTCTCAAGTGTCATGCAGCAATTT
>CAEFZY010049765.1:0-30868 GCA_903066815.1 Brachyrhaphis roseni
AAAAGCTAAGGTATATTACTAAAACTTTGAAAACTCTTTCTGTGTACCGTCTGTATGTAGGCACATGCGGCTTATAGACAGGTGCGGCTTATGTGTGTGCGGAATGGCGTTTCCTTCACAAATGTACTGGGCGCGACTTATAATCGGGTGCGCTCTATAGTCCGGAAAATACGGTACTGTAAATATTAGGACCACAATTAAGATATAAACTTTTATTACCTCTTATTCAAGAAACGTTTCCCCCTCCAAACACACAAGTAAATGTACCCTTGTAGAAATAAACAAAATCAGATGTAATTGGGAAAAAAAAATCTGTGAGTAAAATTTTGGAAATTTTATGCAAGGGAAGGCTGGAAGGCAAAAACTCGTTTCCTTGACGACAGCCGTACCTTTGCTTTTATTACTGCCCCGGTAAAAGAAAGATATCTAAACAATTGCAACAATTCCAGAAATCTAGTGCAGCTAAATCTTAAGTATGGGAGTGAGGACACAGAAATGTGTTTAAATCCAAGATTTATAAATTTCTTTAAAAAAAAAAAAAAAAAATCATAATCTTGATTATTTCTTAATCTGGCACTCATTTTACATCCAAATAAAACAGAAAACATTTGTACAACATTGCCTTTTAGTGCCCTGCAAATGTATTCACACTTCCAATGACATACTTTTTGTGGGATTTCTTGTGGCACAACAATGCAATGTAACACATAAGTACAAAGTGGGAGGAAAATAGTTTGTATCTTTTCACAACATTTAGTAAATAATCAAAAAAGTATGGCATCCATTAATACTCAGCTTCCCGAGTCACCTTTTAATTGCTTTCCTGTTTCTGTCCTCAGGAAGTGAAAAATGATTCAATCAAATGATTTAATGTATGTTCAGATTTACAGCGTAATAGATTCATACACAACTTATGAAAGAATGTATACAGATCATTTCAGATACTTTTTATAGTGTTTACATTTTTGTGAAGAACAGAGGGATAAAATGATGTTTCTATTATCCATTCACATAGAGCGGAGCACATCAACTTGTGTATCCCAGTAACTCCTTAATTGTAAATAAAACACATTTCCCAGCAGAAGCCAGGAGGACATGCATCCAGATGCACATTTGGAACAGGTTACCTTGGAGGTCCTGGAACAGGTGTCCCCCTGCCACGGGCTGCCGACTTGCCCCTGACCGATGGCACCTTGGCATCCTCGGAGCCGCCGTTCAGGTATGTGAGCTCCTGCAGCTGGGCTTGTCTGATCTCATCATTGTAGTCCTGCACACACAAGAGAGCCACACATAAACACACACACACAGCAACAGCAACAGAGTCACTTTCAATTACACTGTATTAAATTACGTCCTTTATCTCCAGGGCTACAGCTCTGGGAATATCTAATTAATGTACTTTACAGTACTGCCGTGACTGCTGTTCCTGCAGCAGCAAAACATTCCGATCTCCTGCTGATAAAACCTTAGGACCCCATTTAGCTTCATCTTTTCACACTATTGTTTTCCCCCTCTAAACTAGAACACATTAATTATTATTAAAAGAGGTCTTTAATCACAAAATACAGTTGTCATTTTTCAACGGATGGGTTTTTTTGGAGACAGAGAAAGGCAGCAACAGCGGACAGGTCGTCGGTGGGGTCTGCAGGATAATAAATGGAGGTATGCTAATTATTCTAGCTCTGAGCATAAGAGACATCATCAATAGTAAATAGAGGAAGAGTAAATAAGTTCCATTCTGAGATGGCTGCCAAAGAGAGGTTGTCTCAGGAAAAGAGGTTCCCTCCTGCTCTCTGAGTCTTACATCTGCACTGACGATCTTTCCTGACGCCAATTCTCTGTCTTCATGGCAATCCTCAAGTGACACAGTGTGTTTATTAGGTCCCTATGCTAACTTGGCTAGTTTACTAAGTTAAAGCCTAATGATCATCAATCAATAAGCTGAACTTGAAACCATAAAATTAGGAATGTGACAATACATCCAGCTTATGGAAAATTTGCTTAGGTCTTATATTCATGTTCTCATGTCTGTCTAAATCAATTTCTTTTAAAAGTATAAATAAATGAAATTTTTGTTGCAGGTTTGAAATTTCAAACTGTGCAGTTAAGGTTTGATCAGCTTGTGTGTTTCAGATTTGAATTTGATATAATTATATGCAGGTAAGATTACTTAGCTTTCATTTGGCATAAGTAGCAAGTTCCAAAGATGATAAAATATTTTGCAGTGCGTGTGTGTGTGTACTTATGCTGTCTATTTAGGACTTTTTCTGATAAATTTACACACCTTCTAAATATGAATATGCCTTATCGGGGACAAAGTATTCTTTCTCCATTTTTTGAGTTGAGTGTAAGAGCTCAGTTAAGTTTAAGATTAGGTTAGAGTTAGCAATAAATTGATAATTATTTGTGGTAAAGGAAATTGTAGGGTTAGGCATAAATTAAGCAACTTATATGAATGGAAATCAATGCAATATCCCAGTGTAGGGATGTGTGTGTGTGTGTGTGTGGGGGGGGTGTTCCTAACTTTACTGTACTTGTGGCAGTATTGCTCTACCCAAAAGTGAGAGAATGTAATATTCACCCATTTTGCTGCAGAATTAACTTCTTAACAACCATGCAAGCATCAATTTGGACAGGCCATGACAATAATAACGAGACAAAAATGACAAAAGATAGAGTGGAATAAAGGGCAAAGGCAACCAGGTAACAAATAATAATAAATGAACAAAAAATATATATTATAAAACTTGATTTAATAAATGTGTTACTACATCAGGAAAATAACTTTGCACAGTGAGAATTGACACACCAGTCTCTGTGATTTCAAGTCAGTCTGCCTCATCATCTTTTTATACACACATTTACTCCTCATTACCATTTTGTCCTTTTCTACATCCATGTTGAACCATTTTGTACCCACGTACTAATTTTTCTTTGTAGGTCAAGGGTTTTTATGAATTACAGAATTAATTTATCATAGAAAGGACAAAAATCACTTAACTGAATGTATTATGGCCTATTTGTATTCATTTGCCTTTGATCCATATTTGGGTCAGTTGACTGTGACGAAAAACATCGTTATGGCCCAGAACCAAACCAAAATAGCTCTTTAGTTCAGGGATGCTTATTGCAGCTACGAAACCTATTTTGTTACAGAAGAACATGAATAAATAATAATGCATAACTATAAAATCAACAGTAGCAACAGCTGTGAAATACCCCATGGTGTTCATTTGGTACTGGAAGAAGTTAGGTATGAATAAACCAAAATGGCAAAGGAACAAAATGACCATCACTCTGGGTTAGTGTTCTGCCAGCATTTACAAGCCATTAATATTCAATCGTTTTTTTTCTTTCCATGTAACCAAAATGCACCAATTAAAAGTGGTGGATATTAATTACAGACAGAACACTGTAATCTAGCCAGAACAGGTTGTTTTTAGTCAACATAACAATTCAGCTACTTCCTGTCTTACTTTAAACAAGAGGCTCAAACATAGACATATTGTACAGGGACAAAGGATTTACTAGAGAATCACAATAACAGCTTAACCTTATTTGAAAAGACAAAGTCACTTGCTGACAGCTACTAGACAGTTCTTCATGAGGCAGATTTCACCTCAACAAGAGATATAATGACACGTAATATCATAAAATCTTGTACTGTGAGATTTTGTTGCACCCAAACTTAAAAGCCACTATGAAAATATCAGGACTGGCATTTTGTCCCCATGTTTATGAGAGGTACCTTTAATGCACTCTCAGGAGTTGGTCCCCATCATGAATATAAACAAAAACATATACACACAAGGACTAAGTGAAAAAAATCATTCAAATGAATCAACTGCAAATTAGTTAATTGGAAGACGTTAGGTATGAGATTGTTGAGAAGAGGACAAATAAAAACAGAAGTGTGTATAATGTGTGTGTTGTAGATATAGTGATGAGAACATACTGGAATGAGAAACTTCTTGATCTCCTCTAGAGCGTGGCCCATCCTGGCGTAGGCCTCAGCTGGCGGGGCGAATACCTCGATGAGGACATGCAAGTCTTCGTTCAGATGGTGATATTTGGCCTCGCCGCTCTGCCGTAGCTCTTCTTCCTGATAGAACGTGACATTATTTAGTGTAAAAAGTAATGTTAAAAAATAATTTATTGGAACAAATTCTTAGACTTACAAACAGTATGTAAAAAGTATCATATTTTTACATAAATATTTATAAAAAAGGATCTATGGCAGTGTTTTCTGTAATGAGGCTGGATGCGTTGCAGTTACATGAGCGACAGCAAAAATACTGAAGTGTGTTGTGGCAAACTTCTGCAAACAGGCAGTCCTTAACAGCTTTTCAATTGCATCTGTCATGTTTAACTGATTGCTGTCGTCGTCACAAAGCCGCCTCGCCTCATAATGGATCGTGGCAAGGAGGTAAAGTATATGTTTGCATACCCTTCTGCTCTGTTTGCTGCATTTCAGCCCATCTGTTTTTGAAATCGCTTGAACTTCATTAAAATAAATTAAGTCGCTCTGTGAGAAAAGGAATGCACTGATTTAAAAATACTAGGCTACAATATTGATTCTCACCCCCCAAAAATCAGTGTCTTAAGAGGGTAGTCAGTTTTAAAAAAAACTTTAACATGGAAAGAAAGACCTGCTGCTTCTTTGTTTTGTTTGAATGAATGTGGTCTCACAGGAGTTTGGCTGAAAACAGTCAAAAGTAGCTTATTGATCCTTACATTAAAGTTAGACAGGGTTACATAATTTACAGTGACTTCCAGATGTAATCTCGCATCATTTATAGATTTCATCATATAACTACAAACAGTGTATTTTTTTTAGAATTTTGTAGGGCAGATAACAACAATTAATGTATAATTATAGACTGATATAAAATCCTTAAATAGTTTTCAAATGTTAGATATAAATCTGGCTATATTTGTTTATTTACAGTGTGACATGCAACGTGTGACAAGTGTTCAACCCCCAGGACCGCTGATCAAAGCTTAAGGGAGAATGGATTGAGTTAAACATAGACAACTCTAAACATACTGAGTCTGAAAACAAAGTCTCTGGCAACAGATTTGATGAAGATCAAATCTGATAGAGTCATTCTCAAAATGTGTGACTCATATCCAAAAAGATTTGTATTTCCGCCTGCAGTAAAAGGTGGTCCTACAAAGTATTCACTCAATACAAATGCAAAACACACTTATTTGTGCCGCCTTTAATAAACCTGTCATTTTACTTCTACTTTAAAATAATCCACTGCTTTGTGTTGCTCTATTACATAAAACCCCAATAAGCAAAATGTTTGATTTCTTGTGGCAAAATGTTAAAATGTCACTGTAAACACTAAAAATCTCAAGTATTTTTAGACTGGTTTCTAGTGAAAACATCTTAGTACACCTGAAATAAGACAAAACTAATTTACAAGTAGCATCTGAGCAAAATAAAGGAGCTCGTTTTAAGTAAATAATTCTGTAATATTAATGAAAAAGTACTTGCACCACTGGCAAATCATTTCACCCAAGTCTTATGAGAGAAATGATCTGCCAGTGGAACTAGTACTTTTTAAGATCAATATTAAGGAAATATTCACTTAAAACAAGCTCTTATATATTGCTGAAAAGTTACTTGTAAATTAGTCTTGTCTCATTTCAGGTGTATTAACATATTTGCACTAGAAACCAGACCAAAAATACTTAGTAAGATTTAGTGTTTTTAGTGTTAAACTTCAAACGGTACTCCCTCAAGGTACTGCAAAATTTGTGTTTTATTATAAGGTGATACATATGTAATTAAAAAATAAGTAAAATTAAGTAAATAAGTCATTTTGTGTGGCTAAAAAACACAAATAAATCCAGATTTGATCCTTTGAGATTAATTTAGGCTGCAACACGGTGGGTCTCCACAGGTCACTCATGCTCACCAGACGCAGTCCTTGTTATGTTGTTGATGGTGAGAAATAGGACAGCAAAAAGCCCTACATCACACAAATGAAACAGGTTTGATGTCCCAGTTTCTCAATTTTTAACAGAAAAAGGGAAAGAGTCTTCTCTGGGGTCTTTCCGGTGGCAGCAAAGACCCCTTTCCCCTCCCTTCCATCCACCAGCATGCTAACTCTGATGTCACCTAATTATAAATAACCTTCTTTTCAGAGAGCCGGTGGTATGTTAATGATATGTTAATTCCCCCCATAAATCTGTGCTTTTACGAAGGCAGGGCTCCTCTGCGCTGTAGCCGTGCATGTCGGTGAGGAACGGGGAGTGTGAGCGCGGTGCTGGAAAGAGACAACTGCTCAGAAATCTGTCTCATCTCTTCCCTTTCATGTTTTTTTATGTAATCTGTGCTGCATTTGCATGAACAAATATAGGAAAAGCAATCTTTATCAAGTTCTTTCAACTAGAAAATATATATACGAGGACAATTGAGGAGTTTAACGGCTTTTTATTTCACCCAATGCTTCGTTTATATTGTCTGAATGTGTGGATCAGTGATCAGCAAAGTGGAATATTGGGGATAAAACAAAATGTTTTGTTTTAAATGTTATTTTGTTTTATCCCAAACATATAAAACATTATTTACATGTTATTCTGTAAGAAGATTTCATACATGCTGTGGACTCTCGGTTCTGATAAGAGTTATCCATCATCCAGTGTCCAGAGCTAAGCAGCCTAAGGGAAGGGATTACAGCTGTCTATTTTTCTTATCTACTGGCAGCATCTTCCTTCTGTTTACTTTTTTTCTGCAAATCTGCTTATGAAAAGCTGTTCACCCTGGAAACGGGGCACCAGCGTGCTTTAGATGAACTGCAGAGCTCCTGCAGCAAGAGCTTTGAGGAAATGAATCATGTTACGCTTTAAGGACTTAACTGGAATTTAATGATGGATATTTTTATTACCATATCCGTGATAGACGATGGTTCTGCTGAAAACCTACTGTACTGATTCAAGTTATTCAAGATCAAGTACATAGAATACATAGGATTTCTTTTCTGTTTTTTTTTTTGGTCCTGGTAAAATTTGCCAAGTCAAATCAAGTTCAGGTTGAAATCAGTTCAAAATACTTTAAGTCATAAACACATAACACAATAACCAATTATGAAACAATAAATCAATGAACATTACATTTTGTCACATCCCATCATCAAAATCATCAAGCAAATACACATCAAATATATTGATAAATGTTCCAGTTAAAGGAACTCAGTGTTTCAGCTGTTTTGCAGTTTTTCTGGAAGTTTGTTCCAGATTTGTGATGCATAGTTTCTCGCCTTCTTATTGCATATGCCTTAACACCAATAGTGCCAAGCTTAAAAGTTTTTTCTGCCTGGAATGGGTTGGCATCAAACACAAACCAGGTCAAAATCCAGAATCTATGGCAAGACAAAAAAACTGCTTTTTGTAGGACTTCCAATTAAGCACTGTGTTGAGTTGGTCTATTGTTTAACTACAGTAACAAAAAAAAACATTTATTAAAACTGTAACATGACAAAAATGAAAATAATACCAAAAAAATAAACTGGGAGGAGATTTAAAAGACTTCAAAACCCGATCAATCAAAACTGCCCTCATCAGATCTTTTCATAGGCTCCAGTTTGAAGTGTGCAGCTGTGCCACCATGTTGTCAGACTATCTTTGAATACTTTAAAGTGCTTTCTTTCAGCTGTGTTCTTTTTGTTAGAGTGATTTCAACTGTAACTGATCCAACAAGACTGTAGAGCCACATGGATTTGTTGCAAGAAGTCTCCACACCCATTTCTGGTTTGTACAATTAGCCGCAGGTCAGAGGGGAATAAATGTGAAAGAATAAAACATTAAAACATGCATTTGTTTCGTTGCAGTGGACCTAAAAGTTGGACTGAAAATACACAAGCAGCAAACTCAATTGAGGACAGATGTGACATTACCTCCAGTAACTCACCCTGCCCAATACCTATTTCACTTTTTCTTAAATCTATTAAATAGAAATGCAGATGAGAAACTTTGACAGGCATGAAGAAGTAATTTTGCACTGATGGCAAAAGAAATAACAGACAAATGACGGATATTTTCAGCTGCAATCATTTATATGACAACTGATTGCCTTTCTCAATCACAACAGACCCGGTAGCAGCTTTAAAATCTACAAATTTAATTCAGCTTCAATTGTAGTGTAAAATCACATCAAACCTAAGCAAAGTAACTCAGAGCTTCAAATCCGACATTTAATTTACGGTACTAGGAAAAGGTGATTCGTGATCACGTCAAAGAAGAGTTAACCAAACCTGCAGCTTTAAATGGAAAAATTACATCTGAGCTGAAAATACATAATCTACAATAAATAAATCATGTGAATTTTTAATTTAACAAATTTATTAAAATTATACCAGACCTAAAACGTTAAAACGGTTTCCACATTTTTCTTGTTAAAAGACAGACATCCAATTTCTTTGAAAAAAATAAAGTGTTTATTTTCAGCAATAAAAATGGGATTTGGGTCAACACCGTTTGTTGAAAAGGCAAAATTAAGTCAAGTTTAATAAATAGATTAAAAGTACATTTGGTGCATCAAGGTGTGCTTCAGAGTGAAGGTCACTGCAGTGCAAATACAAAATCTTACCAAGTATTTTCTAGAGCAAATATCTTTAAGTAAGATGAAAACAAACTTACTAGTCACTTTTCAGCAAATATAAGAGTTTGTTTTAAGTAAATGATTCCTTAATATTGATTAAAAAAAAGTACTTGTTTTGTTGGCAGATAATTTCACTAAAATGTTTTTTTTTATCCATATTAGAAGTGAAATAATCTGCAAGTGGAACTAGATTTTTCCATCAATATTCAAGAGTTACTGACTCAAAACAAGCTCCTACACCTGACAGAAAAGTTACTTGTAAGTTTGTTATTGTCTTATTTACAGTGTAGTGAGATATTTGCACAAGAAACTAGACAAAAATACTTGGTAAGATTTTATGGTTTTGTGGTGTGAATAGGTAAAAAAGTTATTTACAATGAACTTAAAAAGAGATACAAAGGTGTGTACATTTTTGCTGCACCTACTACAACTAACTTGTCGGTAATAATTTTGCCCTAAAATAAAATAAAGTTTCCATTTGCATCAAATACTGGTGCAGGGGGATTGGTTTAATTCATTCTCGAATTGCAGTCAGGAGCCACACAAATCCAGCCTCACTCTGGTCACCCCTGATGCAGTGAATGACGCGAGTGTGAGTCTTTTAACTTGCTTGGACCAGTAATGAGTTCCCATAACTGGTCTGAAGGCTAACACACCCAGGGCTTAAACATGTCACTGTGACATGATGTCATAGCAACTCCTGTCACACTACACGAATATGCCAGATTGTATGATTTTGTTGCTGCAGGAAAAATCATAGACAGATTTGACAGAGATATCAGTCTAACAATAAGTGGATGTTGGTGCGATTATTTTTGGAGTCAAACTCTGAAGGGAGAGAAAGAAGGAGGATAAAAAGAGAGGTCTGTGCTTGCAGCCATCGCAAAGTTTTACTAGTAAGTGTTTGGCACTGCTTTATATTTGTTGGAAGTTGTGTGTGGTGGTAACAAAGCTCAGCTAGGTGTCATTGTGACTGTCACATTCACTGACCACAGACCATCATTGTAAGATTGCAAGATTTTTTTCCATGATGAAAGATTTACCAAAGTGTATGTAAACATGGCTTGACAAAGGAAACATGAAATGGTGGACTTGATGAGATGGTATAACTAGGCCTGAAACAATAAATTTTGCTGGATGACAAATTATCCAAGTAATTGTTGCAGTAAACGATAATATTGTCGTTTTGAGACTATTTTCAAGTAATGTATTTATAATGTCATAACAATCCAAGTTTACCCTCTCAAAGATTAAGAACGTTACATTTTATGAAGAATACTTTTCACTGGAACTGGAAGATATTTTCAAAATCCCAAATAAAACAATAAATAATATGGAAATAAAAAACACACATAACCAAAACCCTAAATAAAATGCTGTCTTTAAAAAAAGGTCCAACCAAGGACTGGGTTTGCAAATTAGCCCGTAAACAGTTGTTTTGTTTTTAGCATGTAACATTGTTTAACGTGCTGCTCTTTATTAAATAAATTTAAACTGAAAAAGTATCATGGTGTCTTTGTAAACAAACTTGCCTTTCAAAAAATATTAATCATCAGAATGGAAATTGTCAAGCTTATTTTAATGTATTATGCAATTATTTGGCTAACTGCTTATTTCCTACAGGCTTATGTGTAATCATACAATAATGAGACATCCGTTCAGTGTTGATAATAGCATAGATAAGAGCTAGTCTGAAATCAAGTCAAGTTACTAAGAATTTCTACAGTACAGGTTAAATATGTTCATCATGTCATTCCTCTAAAGTCCTCAGCTTGTTGGGCTCCTGGTGTTAATGTCTGAAAAGTAGAACTGATAACAGTCTAAAAAGCTACTACTAAATGCGGTATCTGTTTATTCCAGATTTCTGCTAAAGAAAAAACAAAGAAACTGACTTCGTGTTGCATATGACTAGCTTGGAAAATCCCATGAGTTGTCAAATGATAAACTGAATTAGTTTATATTTGACACCAGACGGCGCACAGCACGACTCCCTCTGATTTCTGGGCCATTTCTACCAAATGCAGGAGGTAATTTTCCAAAAGAAACACCTTGCAAATTAAACCTGACACAGGACTTGCTAAAAATTAAACAAAGAAATTAAATTCTTTTATCTTTCCGGGAGAAATTAAAGAGGGAGCACAGCTCCCGAGGAAGGGGAAACGGACGAGTTAATCATGTTTCTAACGAGCAAACCGTTATATCACCCTGCTCTGGAAGTGGCAGGACTATCAAGCCGCCATAACGCGGCGGGGAGACCATGTCTACGAGCTGTTAGACATCGGCATGCCGCAGCACCAACAAGGTCTCTCAGCGGTAAATATTTGCGCAATTATATCGAGCAATTGTCTCTGGCATATAAGAGCCCAAAAGGGAATGCGCAGAACAATACAGTGCTGTGCCTTTAAAGGAGTCAGACTGCAATTATATTTCCTCCTAATGGGATTCACAGGGTGAAAACTGTCATTTAGCTCTTTTCAACCAGCCAATAACAACCAAGAAAAGTGGTAGACTCTAAGAATTCATAATTAAAGTATATAAGTCAGGAGAAGCTTAGAAAGCAACAGTCTAACTTAGATATTCTGCACTTTCAGACGGCCTTGCATCTAAAAAAGCCTTTGAGTGCTTCCTTTGCTCTGCAGTGGCCCAGTTTCCTAACCTCAGCTGGAAGTGGTATGACTGAAAACTACAAGGGCACACGCTGCGACGCTGCAAAACAGACTGCGTGTAAACCAGCCGAACATAAAGCAGGGGCATCACTCAGTCCTCCCTCCCCCCAAAAAACGCGACTGCACAGGGGGAGGGTGGCTGACGACGACCGTAAATCTTGCAGAAGCAAAGCTCGAAAAGGAAGGGCCCAAGTACCGTCGTCACACATCTCCCCCGCTATCAGACTATTGATCGGCATAATCAGAATGAATGCGCTGTATGATAGCAAATCATTCCTGACAGAACGTCGGGTAGTGAGGGGAGACGCCGACAAGCAAAGGGAAGTTGATTTATTCCCAGTTAGACCGTTTGAAGCCCAATCAATTTTGCAGCTAAAGATCCGCTGTTGGCGCCGTTTGTATCTTTCCTTCATGTGCTGACATGATGGCAGATGATGGAAGTCACTCAGCTGGTTTGTGTTTGAAATTTCAGGCTAATATCTATAGTTTCGGTGCTAAACAAGATCTTCCCCAGTCTGAAGTCACATAAAAACAAGAACAACAACAACAAAAAGACATCAGTCAAGGTAATGTGATGTTTTTGTGTATCTGAGCTGACTGCGTGCGCTTTGCTCTGTGATGAAGCACTTGGCTTTGAAGGATCTCGAGCGCGTTTGGTGATCCCTGGGATCCTTCTCATTTCCATAAACTTTTGAAATTTTGTTTTTAAGCTGGTACAGTTTTTGGCAAAACTCTTAACACACAGCCGATGGATCCTGAGAGCCGTCAATCAAGCGAAATTTGAGGCGCCGAGGTGACCGGAGACATGGAGATGAGAGAAGGACGCGTCGACAACGGCTCCTTTCAAGTTACGGAGAGAAAATGAAAGACAGGCCAGAGTTGAGAGATAAGGAAGATTAAGGGGAAGTTTATTAAAGTTTTCATAGTTTCTAATTGGAACTTAATTAGGCTCATTTTCACTTTGCTCTGTGTCAGAATTTGAAAGATACTGACCTAAAATTTACTTGAAGCCAATTTCTCATTAAGAATTGTAAATTAAGAAAATATTAAAGTTGACTTGTAACAATTGCTACAAGTTGACTGGCTGACATTTTAGCTGTTGTTACTGTAGTCTACTCTACGCTCCAGAATCAGAACCAAACACACAGAAGCAGCATTCAGCATCTATGCATAACAAATCTGGAACAAACTTCGAGAAAACAGTAAAACAGCTGAAACACTGAGTTCCTTTAAATCAAGGCTAAAACTCTTTCATTAGAAGAAAGTGGAAAAATTGTCAACATATTTAATGTGTATTTGCTTGATGATTTTGATGATGACATTTGACAAAGTGTAATGTTTATTGCTTGTTTCACAATTGGTAACATCTTTTTATGATGTAAAGCACTTGCTGCTGAAATGTCATATACGAATAAACCGGACTTGATTTAATTTTTTTACCAAGTAAGCTAGAGTTCTTTTGATAAACTCAATATTTTTGAGAGAGAGTCTGGAGAAACAGACTTGAATTTGATGTTTTATTTCTGAACTAATTATATTTTCCAATTCAGCAGTTCAGATGTGAATACTTGGTAATTGCTTTGCTGCTCTCAAACCGTTTCTTATCTTGTATACTTGAGTTTATTAGACATTTTTGTAGAACATCATGTCCTGTTGATGTGCTCCGCTTTGTGAAGTCCGTGTGCAGTGGGATAAAGAGTATTTCAGGTGTATTTTTAGCATATTTAAAGTTTGGAGTTGGATATTATTGAGAAACATCAGTATTGGCTCTCTCTATACAGAAATGTCATACATAACCTTTAATTATACAATGATTGTTCATACGGTTTATGAGCAGTCGTCTTTTCCCAAAGAGCATTTCTTTACAGAGAAAAGGACGAATTCTAACCTTTTAGAATTCACAACTTGATGTTTTACTGTGTAATTTCAAGGGTGAAGACAAGCATGATATGCCCAAAAAAGCTGTGCTGGAAAGCTTATATCTTACTGGAAAGGAGAAAAAAAATGACATCTTGAGGGAAAGCAAGTTAACAGCATAAAGTCATCTCACCTTCAAACCTTGGTAAGAGTGGGTAACAGAGCACAAAATGAAATGTACAGGTGAAAGAGTCAAAGCAAAAATGAAATACCACACTTCAGGGTTACCTTCTCTTTGTCTCTCATGGATCCTTTTCCGAGAATCGACATCTTTGTGAGGGTGTCCTCTTGTAGTCTCTTTAACGAGTTCCCGCGTGGCCCGAGGAGCTTGCCGACAAAGTTAAACTGCAACAGAGAGAGAGAGAAAGAGAGGAAGAAAGAAAGGAGGGGAGAAAAGGAAAGACGAGAGAACTAGGATCAGAGTCTGTGTGTCTGAGATAAAAACAAAGCAAAGATTTGTCTTCTGTCTGTCAAATCTGGCTAAAAAGATTTAAAAAAGACTGACGCTAATGAAAACTTTTCATCTGTTTGTCCTGTTTTGCGTTTTGATAAGATCAGTGTGGAGGGATTTCTGAGGTGTTTCATTCCGGGCTTTAGTGTCACTTTGTCATCAGTTCTGATCTCTGGCAGCACAAAGGTATTTTATGGCTTATTCACTTCCCTTAACTCCTGACAGAATAAGATTTCACTGACTTTTTGTACTGTAGCAATGTTTGGCTTTAGCTGTGTTAGCAAGATACAACTATTCATTTACAGTGGATTGCAAAGTATTGAAACCACTTGATTTTTTTGTTATATCGCTTGAAAATTGTCTGAAAGCAAAAATATTAGCGTTTATCGCAATAATTTCTGGGACAATTTATTGCCCGGTAAAATTATCGTGACGGGTCTACGAGTCAATACTTGTGTTGCGAACATGACAAATGGACTACTTATGATTTTCTACATTTGTTCACTAAAGCTCTAGGAGATTAAAAACTAATTCGATGACTCCTGAAGATCATTGGTTGCATTAGGTTTTCAGAAAGGATATGAAGAATTTTTCCAGGACTCTGAAAAGACACTGAACAAAACTGAAACATTTTCAGCTCGTTATAGTCCCAGCAGTGTTTCTGGCTTACAAAGACGTCTGGCTGCTACCTGAGAAGCAGAAACCAGGACAAAAAAAAAGAAAGTGTTTGGAAACGGCTCATCAAGGAGTGAGGGGACATTGTTCTGAGAGCTAAAGTACTTTAAAAACACACTGAATATGAACCTGATTGGAGACCATGTTACCTGTGTTTCCTTGTTTTTTCCTCCATTTTGTTTTGGAGCCTGGGAATTATGTGGATCCAAGACAAATCTCCCCACGGAGAAAATAACTTGCACTGCAGCAGCATAATTAAGTACAGGCACCAATTCACCTGTTTTGGTCTAGCCCACTTTAATACATCGACTCAAATTAGGTTTAAAAATCTAATCGTTTTAAAACGTCTCTACAGGACTTATAATTTATGCCAGCGGCACTTTGCAACACAAGCAATTACAATTTGTGTAAGAACCGTCTTTTGTTACAGAAAACGTAACATGTAGTCCAATTATTTTTCTTGCGAGAAACTGTTCAAAACATCCTCTTTTGTCATCATCTGGTCATTATCTAGATGCTGCAACATCTCAGCAGGAAAGATTAGTTTTGATCGGTCCTAAAATAAATTTGACCTGACCAAACCCGTAAACATCCGACCCCAATCCAACCCGACTAAATCTAGAGATCCAAGCCCGACGTAAACTGACATATTATTTGAAACTTTTGCCAGTTCTCTGCAGACTGTGCTCTCTGCAGCCTGATTATTGCAACTTTCCCCATTTTTAGCTTTTGCTTAATGTTTTCCAGCTTCATTTTCTCGCTTGGGTACAAGAAACAAGAAATTTTTTCTTTTTGATTCTTGCTTATCAAGAAGGGTAATGACATGGGAAAAAAAAGATCATAAATATCTATTTCATGAAAAAGCTTTATCATACTGCAAACTTGATGTTGAAAGTGAAAAATTATAACAAAGGTAGTGCTTAGTAATGCCTCAATTTAAGTTTGCTTTTTAATTTTCAAAAGTTAATGCATGCTTAATTTTTTTATACTTCAAACTTGAGACTGAAAGTGACATTTGAATTGTATTTTAAGGAATAAAATGTTTACTTTTTCATTCTTTTACTAACTTACGCAGCTACTGTAGAATGGGAAAAGTTTTTATTCAATTACTAAGTTAATCATCAGAATAATAGATTACTCAATTACTAAAATAATCGTTAACAACAGCCCCACGTTTCATTAAAAATTTTATACAGACTGTGGAGAGGTAAGTAATTGTTGCTTGAGCTGAAGTCAGGTTTCTATAGTCATTGATCTACCAGGAATCTTTCATGTTCCCCTCAGTTTTATAGAAATGCTATTTTTTATAGGCGGTTTAGTTCAGCTCCTCATCTACATCTCCTCTACATTTTATTTAGAAAGGGAGAGCTTTATGGCGAACTCCTGCCAGCTTTAACGCAGTGCTCAGTAGTGATGCACCGATCTGATGGTTTTCGGTCCCGGTATTGAAAACAATTCTAGATCAGGTAGCGGTGACAGTGCACCCAATCAAAAGGGGTAGATCTGTCTGACGTCATGATTTATTATTAATTTTACATCATATTTAGAATCCCTAGTTGTATTTTCTGTTAATTTTTTGCATGTTCGACCAAAGTAGCCAACCTTTTGTTTTTGTCAGTTTCCATTTCTTAAATGTTTATTTTACATTGGCTATTTTATTACTAATTGCACTGACTGAACAAAATAAAGTTGCATTGTTTGTAAATGTTTGACCAAACTTCTGATGCTACTGGTGTTTAAAAATAAATAAATAAACATTTTATGTCAATTCAGTGCTATTTTTCTGTATTGGACCTGTATTGGCCAACGCAAAATTTCAGATATCTGTATTGTACTGAAAGTGAAAAAGTGGATCGGTGCATCCCTAGTGCTGAGTTCTAATCCCAGTCAGACTGAACTCCAGCGTTTCCTCAGCTTTTGAAATTACACCATGTGTGAGGTCACACGGCACAAACATCCTTCGGAAACAACTTTTGGGATAAAAGTCAGCTTAAAATCACCACAAAAAACAAAATGAGTGGTTCCTCTAATGGATTCTAATTCACCAAACAAACTTTAAAAGGAGACAGAAGCGCTTAGGCATCAGGGGTTATCAGGAAATGTGCAGAGTTCAACTCATGTAAAGTGCATCCATCATTTCCACCTGGATACAGTCTTGATCGCCAAGCTGTGCTATCCTTCAAACAATGGTTTGCAGGGGCTGGATTGCACCACGGCAGATTTTTTTTTCCCTTTTTGCCCACCGCATCCCGTCCGCCTGACAGGCTGCGGATGGGATGTTGTGCCCGGGATTGTTTGTGGAGACATCTCAGCCTGCTGACTTCCAGCGGCGAACTCGCCGATGGGTAAAAATGCTCGAACAAGCAGAAAAGCTTGTTTTCTGATGGAGAACAAAGCAACACCGTGCTCCTCCCTGCATCACAGCGCAGGAGCCATGTCAACTGCGCGTCAACTTGGGAATTCAAATAAGTACTTTCGGAGGTAAAGGAAAACAGAAAAAAGATGGTGAATTTGAAGGGAACCCAGGCAGATATTCACTCTGTTTGCAATAAGTTTCCCGTTAAGGGCACCGAAACAGAGACTGTGAAGGGAAAAGAGAGAGAGAGAGAGAATAAAAGAAATGTCCCAGCGCTCTCAGTTTGAAGTCAGATGTAGCACAGTTCCTCATTACTCTGCACAAACCAAGCGATCGCCTTTAATAGTGGGAAACTCTCCCTCTGATATCCTCTGAGTAACCTACTATATTATTTACACAAGTTCATTATGTCTGATCTTATAAATGAAGTGCCTAATTCAATATTTCAGAGTCTTGTTGCTGCACCGTCCCAGCGGTGTCAAAACGCATTGCAACAACTACCAAAAATACAAAGTTCAGTCTACTCTGGGCTTTTTTTGTCTTTAATTAAAAATATTAAATAATTTTATAATGATTTCTGTTGTTTTTGTGGGTTCAGCAATATATTTAATGAGCAATCTTTAAACGAATGACTGCGCCAAGATAAGTTTTGGAATAAACGTGTCTACATGTGGCTCTTCTTACTGTTATATTTAATTAAAACACAGACATAAATAAATAAATATATATATATATATAGTGTTGTAGAACTTGTCACAATAATAAAAAAAAATCTATTAATTGCATGACAAATTAAAACAAACTCAATAATACCCATTGGCCAAATTTATCGTTTAGCTGTTTTTTTTCTCTCTTTATACCAAAACCTGGATGATAAAGTCTTCAGTTTTCAGCTTTGGTCTCAAATAGATCTTTTTATGAAGGACAATTTTGTTCACAAAGACTTTATAAATCATTTTATTTATTTTTATTTTGGATATTTAAAATGTCTTCCCGTTCCAGTGTTAAATGTTCTTTAGCATTTAAAGTTTATTGATCTTTGAGAATGTGTTCTTGCAATTTTACAGTTATATTACTTAAAGATGGTCTCAAAGCAACATTATCAATTATCGATTATCACAATAACTTCTGGAACAAGTTATCGTCCAACAAAATTTGCTATCATTACAAGATTATTATGGTGGACTGAAATTGGAACGATTTGAAATATTTTTGTGCAGAAATGTTTCCATTTTCAAGCTCAAGTCAAGTCTCTAATGAGAGGAAAGGTTTTCTAATCCAGATTGCCTATAGCAGCGCATCGCTATAGGTTAGGAATCAAAACCTTGTTCTGTTTGTCCTTAGGCCTAATTTAACACATGAATATTTAATATTTGTTCTTTAATATTTTAACGTTCTTCAGCAGTTATCTTTTAACCTTTTAATATTTGCTTGAACAGGCAAAAACTGCTATGAGCTGCTTTAAATCAGTTTAAGAATTGATAAAGCGTATTTACTGCATTAGGTATATAAAAAATTATGTTTGAAAAAAAGTAATCGAGGGAAATTAAAACCGGTTTTGTCTGTGCTTTTCCTTTGTTAGTATCTGTTTACGACGCATTCACACTGGCCTCCTTCAGTTTAAGACGTTTTATTTTTCTCCTAACTCTGAGTCAGATGATTAGAAAACCATCTTCTACATTTACATTTGACATGAACAGATTGTTATGCGTTATTAACTGTTCGCTGCCTTTAAACGTCACAGGCTGATAAATTAACACAGCTCAGCTCGTCACCTGTCAAAGCTGCTGTTTGTTGCTTATAAACTGATTTACTTTACTACGAGTTGATTAAAAACCGAGTCTCAGAGAATGAGTCTAAGTCAAGTGTCAAGTTTTTTAACGAAGACGTTCAAGTCGAGGCCAAAAGTTTTTGTTTTTGCAACTGGAACTGAAACTCCAATCACCATCTCTGTTATTGTGTACTGCATATACATAGCAGCATGGTTGTGCTGTAAAGTTGTTGTTGAGCAATGTTTTTCCTCCATTGTGCACAGTGAAACATAACCGAAATGAATTTTTATTGTGGTTTTCATAAAATGTCTTCTAAATCTGAAATATTATGTAAAATCGACTCTTTTGACATCATGTTATAATCTTAATCCCTCATCAAAAACAAACCTGGAGTGTTGCTTTGATTCTTTTGTGAATATTTGAGAAATCCTTGAGTCTCCCGTCGTAGTCTGTAAAACGCACGTTCATTGTGTGTTCGTTGTGTGTCTACGTTAACGAAAGTCGATTTTGGCACTTCGGATGAAATATGTTGGAGTCTTAACCCCTGAAACGAGATCTAGTTACACCCTTACAAAAACCCAAAGGCATAGAGGACAGAGCTTAAACGAGGACACTGCTACAAGACAGTGTGATGGTTAAAGAGTCTCATAAAATATAGTTTATGGTGACTGAGTGACTTATGAGAAATGGCTGACTCTCTAATTCACGTTAAATTCTATCCATAAGGTGCCTTCAGAATGTTACATCTCCCATGGCAACAGCTCCTTACTAATACTGCGTTAGTTTCACTGATAATTTAATGACATGGAGAAATGATGTTTGCCAAGAGCTTCTTTCAGTTTCTGGATATTTAAAAAGAGATCATGCAGATTTGCGCTGTATTTGTTTGATTAATGGCAGTAAATGTCAGAGAGCAGGTTTAATCTGAACATTTGAACACATCATCCAGTAAGTCAGCATCAGCACACACCTTGTTCTACAGACAATCCTCTGAACACGTCAGTCTTTTTTCCACAAAGGACTGTAAATCCCTGCCTTTTTTATCAGCGATCAAAATCTGCCGTGATTGATGCATTAGGTTTTTGCTATCATGAGGGATTATGTGATCCACTAAAACCTGCCAGGGATTTTTTTTTTTTTCATGTTAGAGGATTGGGCTTTCTGTAATCACCAAAATATAAGCGGATGTGTTTAATCACAAGTTGCCTCCTGCTGCTCTGTTGTGAAAAACAACACGGATGCAAGTGATATGCAGGGAAAAAAATATACATACATATATTTATATAGATTGTTACAAAAACATTGGCAAAAGTAAAAGAGCTGCATGATGACTCACATTTAACCTGAATAGGGGTGGGGCTGCCGGGGAAAGAAAAGGAGCACATCTGACATCTCATCAATTGCTGAATACATTTTTGCGTCTCTCCAGGAAGGCGCGCTCGCAAGAAGTAATTCTGCTGAGGACAGCAGGACCAGAGTGATGGCAGAAGGATAAATCACCACTCCGAGAGAAGAGAAAACCCACGGTCTGAACTGGAAATAAACCAGTGGGACTGGTTTATGACAGAGAGATGGCAGAATCAGAGGTGGAGTCTGCTCAGATGACAATTGTCTAGCAGAAAATCACAGTGCAAAGAGAGTATGACCCAAAAGGTTATTAGTAAAGAAGCTATTTTTCTAGGGTTGTATCCAAGCAAATATTGAAATCAATGAGACTGCACACAACTGTCATAAGATTGTGAGACTAAGGGCATCTAACAGTTTTGAGGCAGAGGCAGAAACGTCAAAAGCTCCTTACTTGGGCTAAACAGAACAAAAGACAGCACTGGTGGTCAGTGGTGCAAAGTCTAGATTAAAGTAAATTTAGCATTTTATTTGCAAACCAAGCTCACAGAACTTGGATAAATACAGGACACACTGCTTGAGGTCCAGTGTGAAGTTTCCAGAGTCAGTGATGATTTGGGGAGCCATGTTAGATTCTGGTTTTGGTCCAGTGTATTGTAGTCAGAGCAGCCATTCATTCTTCCCTCTACTGACAAAATGAAGATGCTGGTTTCATTTTCCAGCAGTACTTGGCATCTGCCCACAAGGCGTCAAAGTACCAAGACCTGCTATGATGACTATGGTGAGTTTTGATAGGCTGTACATTGCAAAGACCTACTTTTCAGTAGATGTTTTTGTATGGAAAAGTGTATTTATTCATTTATTTATTTGCTCTTGTGCATTTTTTAGATTTTTTTTTTTGACTTTTGGGTTAGCTATAGACTGAAACTACCAAAATATGCAAAAATATCAGCTTACAGAAATGTACCACTATAATATTTGAGTTTTTGATTATGTTCTACTGTACTGAGTGTAAATGGTTTCTGGAGATGTTTTTTTTTAATGGTTTAGAGAATTTAATACACACTCTAGAAGAAAACACACACACAAAAAAAATTCTGTCTTTAAAAGTCTACAAATTCATCCCCCCCCCAAAAATCAACTCTCTATTTTATCACACAGTTGGCAGCCGAGCATGAGCCGCGTGGTGTCCTTGCCTGCTTCGTTTTTGATAAACAGCCATGTTTCTAGAGGATGGATTTAACTTCTTCTAAATGGCTGTTTGGAAAATGCCAGTGTCACTTCAATGCCAGAAGCCAAGAGGTGATGCTCGCAGCTCAGGAGAAAAACCTATTCAAGTCAGACCTATCCCTCTTGCCTCTGCTACCTGTCAGAAGGAACAAATTGAATTTGTCTTCCTTCGGTGGCTTGTTGAAGCTCTAAACAGCGTATTAGTGGCCCTACTTATCAAAGCTGTCAAAGCAAATCGGGTTAGCAGTGAACCTAGGAGACCCAGATCAGCCTCAGATAACACTGCGTGTCGCGCAACAGTCATTGCTCATCAGGATTAGTTCGGACAATTAATTTGAGCTCTACAACGTGTTGAATACGAGTGACTAAAGGGCCATCAACACCAAGAAACAACTAAACTGTTGACTTTGAAATCATATTTTTGGAACTATTCTGTTTCAAGAGGATCCCTAACCCAACAGTTGAGGACCAAAAAACAGTGCTGGGATCATCTTCAACAGGAAAAAAAAAGATCAACAGATTAATTCCCCAAGTCTTTCTGCCCTTTATCTATTTTAGCAACATAATTCAGTATAGCATATATATTTTTGCTAGCTTCGAATGGCAGTCTTGGCAGGGGCTAGCACATTTTAATGAGGAATCAACATTACATTAGGACACACAAATACATATTAAAAAGAAATCCATATTCCCTGTGACACACTGCCAAGCCTTCTTCAGCAATGACATCCTCTGATGTATAAATGGATTTAAAGTTTGTCGTCAACAGACAACTTTCACACCAGGCTGGTTCGTACTCTCTGGATGCCTTTTGAAAATCTATTTTGGGATTTGTTTACAACCAGAGTGTGCAGAACGCAGCACAGGGTTGCTATCACAGTTCAAACAACAATAACTTACATCCAGTCAGAAATCACTGGATTCCTGACATTTAGTCCAGTGATTTCTTTTGACATGTATCAAAAGAAATGACCCACTTAAGGTGTTTGGTTGGAGAACGTCATTGTTTCAATAAACTGAACTACAAAGCTTTTCGTATTTAAGTCACAGTAAAGTCTGTCCATAAAATGATCTGGTGGTGCCTGAATTTATTCATATATGATGATAAAGCAAACCTGCCAATCCTGAATGGGCTCAACTAGGAATGGAAAACGGATAGATGGATAAATTATGTAAATAATCTGACAAGGAAAAGAAAGAAAAACAGATCAGACTAAAGCCTCTGTTGAAACACTTTGTCTCTCACCTTGTATGTATCTTATGTGTGTGCAAATATGAAGAAATGACAAACATCTTGTAAATTCCCCTCACATGCAATAATTCTGTATGTTCTTTTAGTACATATTTATTTTGGATATTGCACATGTATTGAGATGAAGGATGTAGAATAGGTCCCCCCTCCACTTTATTAATGTTCTCAAATGTTGTTTTTTTTTGTTTGTTTTTTTTTACTTTTATTTAATATCAAAGTAGAAAATATATGGTGTTATACATTACATTAATGAAAGGAAAATAAAATCAGAATTAACAAAGAAAGAAAAGAAAACAGAGGGTATTGTGTCGCAGGGAATGAGTATTATTAACCGTGTGTTCATGTGTATGTGTATAGACATGACGGATGTTCTCAAATGTTTAATGTTCTCAAAAAGAAAGTAGGTCAGGAAGCTGCTTTCTGGAGCCACTGAGTACCATCATGTCTGAATTTATTTACCATTTAAGTAAGAAAATTCTGTAATGTTTGTTAATTTGAAGATAGTACCAAACATGCAGGAGGTAACGTAGTGAAATGAGGCATAATTAACTCTTGGTATGTGTACAATATGCATCAACAGGTATTACTGGGATATAAATACGCCACCTTGACCGTGCGGTGCAATAGTCTACAAAAGGTTCAGTAAATTGTTTATAGGGTCACTGATGTGACATTTGAGTAACTCCCATGCAATAATCAACAATGCAGCAGCTGTGTGATATACATGAAACGTTAAGACTTGCGGCTTTCATGCCACTCAATAATTTGACATTTTTGAAAAATATTTGTGGCAGGCTGGTGTAGCTTGTCGTTAAAATGTGTTCATGCAGACAAAAAAAAAATACTGCAGTAATTTACCTCAGGTGGTGTAATCTTTCTATGTTACTGATATGCCTGGCAGATGCCCAATGATGTGATAGTGGTAGATGTGATCCGATTACTTTATTGCAACTGTAGTATTACTAACTTTTGCAAACTAATATGCTAAACTGAGGGTGGGTTAGCTATGCTCTGCATCCTATTTCAGTTATAATGAGGAGAGGATATCTACTTTGGAAACATAGCCTAGAGCTAGTGATACAGGTTCAGAGTTTTGTCCATATGCGTCGTTTCGCTCCTCGTTCCCCTTCACTGGCATACTGCAGGTTACTGCTGTCTGACCCCCTGGAGAACTGAGGTGAAAACTTGAGTGATGTCCCCTGTCTAAGAGCAGCCCTCTCACTTTTACACCAGCGTGCTCCCAGTGGGAAATCCCTGTCATGCAATGAGCTTGTGGGCCCAAAGAACTCCAGTGCTTGTGAAAGCTCTTCATGGCAAGTGAGGTTTAAGTGCTGTCTGTAAAATCACTGTTGTCCCTCAAAATGCTCTCACTTTGCAAACATTATTAGAAAACAGAACCTTTTCAACCCGCTACTAGTGACAGATTGTGTTGGAGGGGTTTTTTTTTTTGCTAACCAAGCTTTTACTATTTTATTTAAACTATAAAAATATGTTTTAGTTTTAGAAAAAAATCTACTTTACAGATAAGGCGAGAAAACGCTTTTGAGTCTTGTTCTTTATTTAAAGCTGCAGGTCGACTAACTTTAAAGTGGGCAAAAAACCTTAGTGCAAGGTCAGAGCATTAGAGCTGTGTCTTGTATTTACATGATGTGAGTGTTTAAAAAATGTCTGCAGTTCTTCAAGACAGGAAGCAACATCTTAACTCAGTTGTACCCCAGTTCTGTCAACCGACAACATTGAAGACGTGCTGCATCTAATGAAATAAGATATCGTCAGAAAGTGTCAAGTGACTGTTGGAAAGAAGGTGGAATCAAAAGCAGATCTGCTCGAGCTGGCTTCATTATCTAAATATAACACAATCCGAAATTCTCCATCTGTACACTTTGTCGGAGTCGTCTCTGGTGGCGCTGCTGTGTCACTTACCTTAGGAAACTGTTTGACTGGTATTAAAACTTTCTGGCCCAGTTTCATGTTCTTGTTGATGACGACGTCAATAAACTTCTCCTCCTCCTTTCCCTCATCTCTTTGGATTTTTTCGATCTCTGGAAGTAAGAAAAAAGGAAAGAACAATCATCACTCGCGAGTCGAGGCTTTAATTTCCACTTTACGTTACCAACGTAAACGCAACTTCTGACACTAAAACTTACACCCTCTAATGACTGTTTTGAAAGAGTCCGCTATCACGTTGAACACTCTAGAGGTGTACCTTTTGATACTCTTAATGTTGCTCCTTTAGTCATCTGATTTAAGACATGATCACCTACTGTGGGTGACCTGCAGTCTCCAGAGAAACTGACCAGCACAAGAAATTTAGCGTCCGTAAGGTGTCTATTAGGAGTTGGTAACAGCTGTTTAACCTTCAATCTGGCAACAGAAATTAAAAACTTAATGTGAATGAGTTCTAATAATTTAGCTGCTACTAGTGTCCATCCCTGTAAGACATTATCCAATCAAGAGGATATATTTTTATGTCTTAATTGTAAACAGTTAAGAAGTCAATAACAGTCTAAACCCACATAAGGTTGGAAATAGTTTTTATTATATCTCAATTAGCTGCATATTTTTTTGTCATGCTCACAACTGAAACCACAGCTTTCCTTAAGCACCATGAACAGACTAATTTTATTACCGGAACCTTGACAAAATAACCAAGAGTCAATAAAATAACTTTCAATAGCTTCTTAAAACTTTAAAGGAAGTGTTGACACCATGCCCACACACAGCAGTGTGGGAAAGTGACTCAGATCACTAGCTCCTTTATGTAGAAGTTTAGGTGTTTGCACATTATCTTGCAAGACAAGTTACCTGGTAATCCTCTGTCAGTTATTGAGGTACTAGTGTACTCTATGGTCTGAATCTTCAAAGTATTTTATTGGATTTACTGGCTTTTATTTGGAAGTTAAGGAAAACATGCTAGCTAGAACTCTGAGCTTTTGAGCAACTTCTGATAGGTCTTCTCTATATTTAGCTCCATCTATCATCCTGTTAACTGTGACCACCTTCTCTGTCCTTGAGAAACAAAATGACTCCCACGGTACTGCTAAAGATTTTGTTTTTGGCTACCCAATGTCTTGAGGATCTAGATTGTAAAGTTTAATTGTGGTTTCATCTGACTAGAACACATCTTTCCACGTCTGTTGTGTCAACCTACTTGGCTTGTAGCAAACTACAGACAGGAGTTGAAAATAGATTTATTCTTCCCCAGAGGTTGGATACCCTTTCAGCAGTTTTTCCAACACTTTCTCCAGATATACCTTCAGCATCTTGACTACTTATCTGAATAATGCTCTCACTGATTGGCCAGTTTAGATGGACAGCCATGTTTTGGTAGGTTTGACATTGTGCCATACTCTTGTTGGCCTGCTGTGATCCTTGATCTTCATTCGACTTTTTATTCACCTTCCCAGAACAGTTGGAAGTGGATTCTACTTATTAACTAACTTCTTAGGGCAATTGGTTGATATTTTTTGTAAAAACCTTTGTAAGTCATGACTCACTTTCATTCCACGTCCCAATTATGTGCTACTTAGTGTTCAAAATTCCAGTGAAGTTATTGAAGGTTGTGGTTGTAAAATGATAAAGTGATTTGAGTATTTTGGAACTGCCTCTACTATATAGTCATTGGAAAATCTGGTTTCATAAAAGAAGGTACACAAGCAAAAACATTGCATGAAGGCAAATTTTAATTCAAAGCACACATAGGGTGTCAGTGAAAAAACAAAATGAATGGGAGGACACCGGCGTTTGCACCTCCAGGCTACCAAAACTACTGGCTGTCACGCTGCTTCTTTCAGCAGAGGTGGGACTTTGATGTATTGGGAGACGTAACCTTGAACGTTTAATCAGATGGATAACATCTGTGTTTCAGTGGCAGGAAAATGGTTTTGCAGAGAGGGCAGCAGGGAGGAGCATCGAGGTCCCAGACATAGACTCCGGGCTAAAAGCCCGACAGAGGGACAGGGTGAGGCAGAGGGCAGACAACAGCACAGATTTACTTCCTCTGGGTAAAATGATTTTCAAAAAGGTGAAGAAAGAAAGAAAAAAAACAGCCATTGCACTGTTTCTTCCTCCTTTCATTCAGGTTGTTGAAGCCTGCCTCAGAATCAGATATGAAGTTGAGTAGATTAGGCTCCACCTGCACGCAGGTTCAAACAACACGAGAAAATAGTCCACATTTTTCAATTAAACAAAGTTGGGCTTATCGACAGAGCCAACTGGAAACTCAGAGGGCAATTGCGACTCCCTCAACAAAGCTCGGCAGTGCTACATTAGCAGAATGTAATTAAAACCTTTGATACGAGTTTTAAGCAGGATAAAAGAAGTATCAGTGAGATGGAGATATCTTTAAGCCTCAGTTTCTCCCAAGGGGGGGCAGAGACAAGAACACGTTCTGGAAAAAGACAGCATTAATATTAATGTATCGCCTAGCAACATGCCAAGACGGAGTTACTTTCCCTCCACCGGGCGTTGTCCTCAAAAACAGTCAGGGCTCTGATGTGCTGAGATTGTGACTGAGATTACGCTTTAGCTGGGAACGCTTCTCGTCTCGTCTGACTCGCGGCGCATTTTTCAGCCTTAAAGTTCCTAAAAACATTCAGACGGTGCCGGAATCAGTCTGATCTTTCTGGAGGATTATTGCTCGGCGGTTTATGAGGGAGAAAGTGTGACGATCCAAAGTGGCAGCCACCTCCACCTTACAGTCATTACCATGTGCTCAAACAAAGGCGATTAGACATACATCCCTGACACAAGCACAATGCGCCTGCTGTTTCTTTTCTTTCTCCTACGGGTTCCTACAGACTCCTCCGCTCCGGCAACATTTGTCTGTTTCAGAGGCAAAAAAAATAATAATTAAATTAAAGAACCAACCTTTATTACATTGGCTTCCCAGAAACTCAGATCTCTTTGAAAAATATGTTATTTCTTGACCATTTCTTTTTTGTGTAATGGTCCTGTTTCTCATTGCAACTCCTCCGTTCCAAAGCAACGCTGACACGGGAAGAAATGGGAAGAATGAAACGAATCCAGGAAAGCGAGAAAGCTTTTAATGCCAATATCCGTCTGTTGCTCAAATGCAAATGGGAACATAAAGACAATGTAGTATCCTGGTCATTTCCTGGAGAGACAGGATAGCCACTCAGCTTTTATAATGCTGAGTATGAAGTGTACGTAGACACTTCTTTTAGTCTGATTTAGACAGTAGCTGCTAAAATATGTTGACTCAAGAAGTCGTAATTCATTATGCCAGCAGCAAATAAAGCTGATTTAATTAGCATAAAACAGACACGAGGCTAAAAAATTTAATCAGATCAGACACATGCAAGAATATAAAACCCAAACCTCCAATTCGAACACCTTCAAATCCATAGAAAATGCAGATAAAGAGGACTTTCCCCTTACAGGTTTCTAAAGTTCATCGATGTTCATCATTCAACAGTGAGAAAGATCCTGGGCAATCTGGCCTCCATGCCACAATTAATTTCTTCTATTGTAAAAGGGTTACCTTTTGCTCAGTGCCTTTTGTTACTGAGCAAGGCAAAAGGCACGTCACATCTTGGGCAAAATAAAATATCCTAATAATCCAAGACTTTTAGTAAAATGCTCTGTGGACTGACGAGACAAAAGTGGAAGTTTTCAGAAAGTGTGTCTGAAAACTTCCAAACACACTTTCAGTAAACAATATTATGTGACAACAAGAAAATCTCGAAGAAGAATGTCAGACCATCGGTTGGTGACCTCAAGGTCAATCACACTTGGACTAGGCAGCAGGACAATAATCCAAAGAACACCAGCAAGTTTCTCTCTGATTGGTTCAAAGCAAAGGTTTTGAAGTGACCTAGTCAAAGAAAAGTTTGAGCTGCAGCAACAGCTTTAAGAGGCAAATGTTACTCAAAAATCAACAAATATGGTTGGATGAAAGTAATTCTGCAAAGAACAGGTCAAAGTTTTTCCACAAGAAATTGTAAAACTATCCTCACCAGGAACTAGGATGGATGAACGGATGGTTTAATGTGGTACTATTATGATTTGCCTCAAGGTATTATCTGAATATTGTTTTGAAATTCTCACCAAATCCAACAGATTCAGTTCTCATGATAAACTCTACAATAATACTGAGACTGCTCATCCTTACTGTAGCATGTGACTTTTTTAAATAGATGAAATAATTCTTAGTTTTACTTTATTGTTGACGGTGTAGACAATATTTTTCTGCTTAGTACTAAGTTACTGACAGACTGCTAAGCACATCTGCTGCCCGGCACGTTTTAATAATGCCCACTGGCCCCCATTGATTTATTACTTGTGAGCTAGGTGTTATTTAAATTGAGTGGAAATATGAAGCAAGCCCCGTTTGTGAAAGATCACCATCTGTACCACCTGATGTAAGATTATTGTATGGATCCCTGTGAGCATCCTGGGACACATGTTGTACCTACCACAGATCCCAGATGCACAACCCTGTTATTGATGAGTCACTCAGCAATAATCCCACAGCCCTTCAATGGCTTCTTCAGTGTAAACAACCATTTCATGCAAAACTGGTTTTGAGATTTATGGGTGTATGAACTGTTGAGGCATTTATTTATTTCACAATGGGTTTCTTTTACAATGGCAGTTTGATACAGAGTCCCTTTCTAATTGGCTGTTAGCTCACTGACATAAGATTTTTAAAGAACACTTCTTGAAAACAAACTCAAAATAGCTTTTAAGAACGCCTTAAGCTTTATTCTGTAAGACTTGTATTCAGGGTTTCTAGCAGCTTTTATAACTTTCTGGACATCTGAATTCAAAAATGGGATAGATATTAAATATATCTTCTAGAAAACAGCCTTATGAATAGAATACAACAAGCATTTATTGTTTGCAATGGGGAAATTTAGGATGCTATGGTTGGCTTCTAATTTGGAAGTCTGGTAAAAAGAACCTTCACTGTATTTGTTTTGGGGTTTTTTTAGATTAGCTCCATTGCACGATCTACACTCACTGTGCTCAATACAGATTTGTTAAGATATAGTTTCTGTTGTGTGGTGCAAAATTATGCAAATATAAAAACAAGGGCTTTGGTTTGGTGTCAGTAGGTTTGTTTGAAATATGAACTAGACTGAGTTCAAAACTCTGATTGGACAGAGGCCAAAAAGGAAATCATTTTTCTTTTGGACTAAGAGAGCATTTCTCTTAGTTCTGTCAGTAATTCAAAAACCAACATGATCAATGAGTTAGAATAGAATATAATTCACTTTATTGCACATGTCACAAAGCACCCGTCTCTTTTAGAACCCATCACCCACAGTCCTGAAGCAGAACTTGCAAATGTTCAAAGTTTAAAAGTTTTTTCATTAATTTCTGTTCAGTTCTGTGCACAAAAAAATTTCCCCTTAAGGTATGGAATATTTTTCCACTAACTTAGAAAGTCAAGGCTGAAACTGTATTGTCTTTTGTTAAATTGGCAATTAATTCAGGGAGAACTAAACTGCAAAGATAAAAGTAAAAGTCAGATTTTTCCATCTAAAAAGTGATCATCCATACTGAAGATGGAAAGAAATATTGTAATAAACACGGCCCTCATTTCTGAATATTCTAAAAATCCACCTTCCTGGTTGATGGCAGGCCACAACGGGAGGCCATCCCAGCTGTCTGCCTTCCTATTAGAAATGGAATCACTTTAAAGCTGCCCTGTGATTAGGCCTTGCCATTTAAAATTCATAAGCTGAGGAGATTTCCTGGGATTATGCATGACTTCAGCTGCCTGCTGCAGAGTGGAGCTAGGGACGGAGCCCACAGGATCATTAAGTCCAGCAAGTCCGTGCTGAGGGGGGAGCTACACATAAGTGCTATGTAGACATCTTTTTTTATTTTCTTGCATCAGGACAAGAAGAAAAAACTGAATAGTAATATGTTAGTTGATTAAGAAAAATAGCACAATATTTAAATATATAGTATCTCCCCCCTTTTGTTTAGGATTTCTGCTTGCAAAAATTCACCTGTGTTATTATTAGTTTTTTGCATTGTGGGTACTCTTGTCTATCTTCATTTGCTTTTTTTTTATCATTACAGCTTTTAGTAGAGGACGTAAACCTTGAATTCTTGAGAAGCATCTAAAGTATTTAGGAGTTTTGCATTTTAAACCAAGTTGAATTTTAGATTTAAGATCAGATCAAATTTTAAGAACTTTTTTTTTTCTCATTGTAAATGTTTGGCTAATGTATAAGGTTTAATCTAATTGCAATCTATTTGGAGTGTTAAGCTAGGCTAGGGATCTGCAACCTTTAGAAACCAAAGAGTTGTTTTTGCCCTCTGTCCAGATACATAAACCTTGTAAAAAAAAAAAAAAAAATCAAACATTACATAACCTTGTGAAAAAATAACTTTAAGATGTTCAAACAATACCCATTATAGAAAATCTGTGGTCATTTATATATATATATATATATATATATAGCTGACAGGATAGCTCAATAGATAAGTCAGCAGTCTTTCACCCGGTCGGCCCGGGTTCGAATCCAGGTCGAAGCCGGCAAAAAATTGCGCTATCCTGTCTGGGTCCTTAGGCAAGATCCTTCGAGCTACAGCCTACCTCATAACATGAGAGACAC